>JAXLNO010001012.1:45830-77184 GCA_038087875.1 Malacoraja senta
TGAGGGAACGAAGACGTGTGCAGTCACACATAGGAAATCACACACAAAGTTATAGACAATAGGTGCAGGAGTAGGCCATTCGGCCCTTCGAGCCAGCACCGCCATTCAATGTGATCATGGCTGATCATCCGCAATCAGTACCCCGTTCCTGCCTTCTCCCCATATCCCTTGACTCCGCTATCTTCAAGAGCCCTATCTAGCTCTCTCTTGAAAGTATCCAGAGAACCGGCCTCCACCGCCCTCTGAGGCAGAGAATTCCACAGACTCACAACTCTGTGTGAAAAAGTGTTTCCTCACTGACATCTTATACCACTGACATCTTGTACTTAATACGCTGACTGATGAAGGCCACTGTGCCAAAAGCCTTTTTGACCACCTTATCTACCTGCGACTCCACTTTCAAGGAACCATGAACCTGTATTCCAAGATCCCTCTGCTCTACAACACTACCCAGAGGCCTACCATTCACTGTGTAGGTCCTGCCCATGGTGGACTTCCCAAAATGCAACATCTCACCTTACTCTGCATTCAATTCCATTTAGGGTGGCATTAAGGGTGGCACGGTGGCGCAGTGGTAGAGTTGCTGCCTTAAATTGGCAACAATTGTAAATTGTCCCTAGTGTGAAGGATAGTGCTAGTGTACGGGGGGAGTCCCTGGGGACAACCATTCCTCAGGCCACCTGGCCAATCGAACCAGATCCTGCTGCAATCTTTCACAACCATCTTCACTATCTGCAAAACCACCCACGTTTGAATCATCAGCAAACTTGCTAAACTTGCCATGTAAGTTCTTATCCATATCTAGGGTGGCCAACTGCATTAGCCGGGACATCCCGTATATTGGGCTAAATTGGTTTGTCCCGTGCGGGTCCGCCCTTGTCCCGTATTTGACTGCTACTACTCAGGTTGAAGGGGCTGTCGGGTCGGAGCACCGCGTCCGGTCCCCGCCTCACCCGTCCCGAGGTAGTGCAGCCCATGGAGTGCAGCAGCAGCAGCAGCAGCGCCTCGCCCGTGGCCCCGTCGGTCGGCAACCCGGCCAGCTGTCCGACCTTCGGACCTTCGCTTACCGCCGACACCACCACCACCCCTCCTTCTCATGGCCGATCATCGGTTCATGATTGGATGGGGTGCCGGACTTTGCGCTCGATGTCGCGCGGCCCGGTCCAAAACTCCTCAGCTGGCCCGCCGGCTGGGCTTTATGTGCAGTCCAGCACCCGGGGCCAACTCATCATTCACCCAGCCACGGCCCAGTCGGTCAACGAATTGCCGTCGGGAGTTTGTCCCGTATTTTGACACTTTATCCCTTATTTGGGAGTGAGAACGTTGGCAACCCCTAGCCAGATCTTGCATATAGATTCTGGAGCAGGAACGTGTTTAGACATGCCCTCTACCCATGACAGAAACTACCCTCTGTCGAATAAGGACCTCCCGTATGGATTACTCTCTAACAAAGTGGCATCAGCAAGTCCTAGCTAACAAGCAGTAGTTCAGAAAGAAATTATAATTGCCAGGATTATTATACAATCATCTTTCAGTAGAAATATCAACTAGTAGATAACTGTGGGAAGGAACTGCAGATGCTGGTTTACACCAAAGATAGACACAAAATGCTGGAGTAACTCAGCGGGACAGGCAGCATCTCCAGAGAGAAGGAATGGGTGACGTTTCGGGTCCAGAGAGAAGGAATGGGTGACGTTTCGGGTCCTTTCCTCGGGCTGGGGGTCAGGGGAGAGGGTCATAAAGATATGGAAGGGAAGGTGTGAAAATGCCAGATCAAAGCAGATGATGTGAAGGGAATGTAGAATGGATCGCTGTTGGGGGTGGGGAAGGTGACAACATGGCATTGAATCAGCAAAATTACTCGGGAGGACAGTAGAAGGAGCTGGAGATCGAGGATGGAGGGAGAGGGGAAGGGGAAGCAAGGATTACTTGAATTTAGAGAACTGATTTATGGAGTTATAGTGATACAGTGTGGAAACAGGCCCTTCGGCCCAACTCGCCCACACCGGCCAACAATGTCCCACTGTCTGTGGAATTCTCTGCCTCAGAGGGCGGTGGAGGCCGGTTCTCTAGAAACTTTCAAGAGAGAGCTAGATAGGGCTCTTATAGATAGCGGAGTCAGGGGATATGGGGAGAAGGCAGGAACGGGGTACTGATTGGGGATGATCAGCCATGATCACATTGAATGGCGGCGCTGGCTCGAAGGGCCGAATGGCCTACTCCTGCACCTATTGTCTATTGACCAGGGGTGAGACTGGTCCTTGATTATGCTGCTGGCCTTGCTGATCAATGCCACTAAACACAAGGCAGGAACAGGGTACTGATTGGAGATGATCAGCCATGATCACATTGAATGGCGGCGCTGGCTCGAAGGGCCGAATGGCCTTCTCCTGCACCTATTGTCCATTGTCTATCATCTACACTAGTCCCACTTGCCTGCGCTTGGTCCATATAACCCTCCAAACCTGTCCTATCCATGTACCCGTCCAACTGTTTCTTAAACGATGGGATAATCCCAGCCTCAACTACCTCTCTTGCTGTTTGTTCCAACTTGTTCGGAGATAACTTCATTACCCACCGTTAATGTTGTACGTGACTGGGTTGTTAATGCCTCTATCTCCGTCAACTGCTGTCACAGTGATAATGACCGAGCCCTAAACAAATAAAGAAAGATTTATATATAGCTCAAGTTAATCGGAGATTGTGTTTTACAGCACATCGAGATTTGAAAATGAATGCGTGAAATTGATTTCTTGCCAAACGTACCACAGGTAAATTCTCTGGAATTCGAACATAATAAGCCAGGCTTAAGTATTCCGGAGGTCTGTTGGGAATGTCAATTACATTTATAATCAGTCGTGTGGTTGCGTATTTTGCGTCTGGTTTTCCTTGATCCTGATAAAAAGCAAGAATACAAGCTTTCAATTCTCACCACGCTGTTTAACATGAAGGAGGCACAGAATACTTATTTAAACCCCTGTCCCACGGTACGAGTTCATTCCAAGAGCTCTCCCGAGTTTGCCCCGATTCGAACTCGGAGAATTTACGGTAATGGCCGCTCGTCGGTACTCGGGGCTCTCCTGGACATTTTTCATCATGTTGAAAAATCTTCACGAGTCTTCCCGTGCTTACCTGCCGTTAGCGAGTCTTCCCGAGTACCTGCCGTTAGCTGCTAAGAGACGTCCCCGAGCTCCGACGTGCCCGCTACGTTCATTCTCCGTGCTTACCATGAGTTTGATTTTTTTTTAAACTCGGGAGAGCTCTTGGAATGAACTCGCACCGTGGGACAGGGCTATTAGTAGTTTAGTTTAGTTTAGAGATACGGCGCAGAAACGGGCACCTTCGGCCCGCCGGGTCCGCACCGAACAGCGATCCCCGCACACTAACACTGTCCTGCACACACTGGGGACAATTTGACCATATAACCATATAACCATAACAGCACGGAAACAGGCCATCTCGGCCCTTCAAGTCCGTGCCGAACATTTAAATTTTTTTTTTTTTTTTTTTTTTTAAAAATTAAAAATAAAATACTTCCCCCTAGTCCCATCTACCTGCACTCAGACCATAACCCTCCATTCCTTTCCCGTCCATATACCCATCCAATCTATTTTTAAAGGATAACATCGAACCTGCCTCCACCACTTCCACTGGAAGCTCATTCCACACAGCTACCACTCTCTGAGTAAAGAAGTTCCCCCTAATGTTCCCCCTAAACTTCTGTCCCTTAATTCTCAAGTCATGTCCCCTTGTTTGAATCTTCCCTACTCTCAATGGGAAAAGCTTATCCACGTCCACTCTGTCTAACCCGCTCATAATTTTAAAGACCTCTATCAAGTCCCCTCTTAACCTTCTGCGCTCCAAAGAATAAAGACCTAACTTGTTCAACCTTTCTCTGTAACTTAGTTGCTGAAACCCAGGCAACATTCTAGTAAATCTCCTCTGTACTCTCTCTATTTTGTTGACATCCTTCCTATAATTAGGCGACCAAAATTGTACTCCATACTCCAGAATTGGCCTCACCAATGCCTTGTACAATTTTAACATTACATCCCAACTTCTATATTCAATGCTCTGATTTATAAAGGCCAGCACACCAAAAGCTTTCTTTACCACCCTATCTACATGAGATTCCACCTTCAGGGAACTATGCAGTTATTCCTAGATCCCTCTGTTCAACTGCATTCCTCAATTCGCTACCATTTACCGTGTACGTCCTATTTTGATTTGTCCTGCCGAGATGTAGCACCTCACATTTGTCAGCATTAAACTCCATCTGCCATCTTTCAGCCCACTCTTCCAAATGGCCTAAATCTCTCTGTAGACTTTGAAAATCTACTTCATTATCCACAACACCACCTATCTTAGTATCATCTGCATACTTACTAATCCAATTTTCCACACCTTCATCCAGATCATTGATGTACATGACAAACAACAGTGGACCCAACACAGACCCCTGAGGCACCCCACTAGTCACCGGCCTCCAACCTGACAAACAGCCATCCACCATTACTCTCTGGCATCTCCCATTCAGCCACTGTTGAATCCATCTTGCTACTCCACCATTAATACCCAACAATTGAATCTTCTTAACCAACCTTCCATGAGGAACCTTGTCAAAGGCCTTACTGAAGTCCATATAGACAACATCCACTGCTTTACCCTCATCAATTTCCCTAGTAACCTCTTCGAAAAATTCAAGAAGATTAGTCAAGCATGACCTTCCAGGCACAAATCCATGTTGACTGTTCCTAATCAGACCCTGCTTATCCAGATGCTTATATATATTATCTTTAAGTATCCTTTCCATTAATTTGCCCACCACTGACGTCAAACTAACAGGTCTATAATTGCTAGGTTTACTCTTCGAACCCTTTTTAAACAACGGAACAACATGCGCAGTACGCCAATCCTCCAGCACTATTCCCGTTTCTACTGACATTTGAAATATTTCTGTCATAGCCCCTGCTATTTCTACACTAACTTCCCTCAATGTCCTAGGGAATATCCTGTCAGGACCTGGAGACTTATCCGTTTTCATATTTTTCAAAAGTGTCCGCACCTCCTCTTCTTTGAATCTCACAGTTTCCATTGCTACTCTGCTCGTTTCCCTTACCTCACATAATTCCATATCCTTCTCCTTCGTGAATACCGAAGAAAAGAAATTGTTCAATATCTCCCCCATCTCTTTTGGCTCTGCAGATAGCTGTCCACTCTGACTCTCTAATGGACCGATTTTATTCCTTGTTATCCTTTTGCTATTAATATAGCTGTAGAAACCCTTTGGATTTACTTTCACCGTACTTGCCAAAGCAACCTCATATCTTCTTTTAGCTTTTCTAATTTCTTTCTTAATATTCTTTTTACATTCTTTATACTCCTCAAGCACCTCATTTACTCCATGCTGCCTATAATTATTGTAGATCTCTCTCTTTTTCCGAACCAAGTGTCCAATTTCCCTTGAAAACCATGGCTCTTTCCATTTTTTACTATTTCCTTTCAACCGAACAGGGACATAAAGATTCTGTACTCTTAAAATTTCACCCTTAAATGTCCTCCATTTTTCTTCTACATCCTTCCCATAAAACAACATGTCCCAATTCACTCCTTTTAAATCCTTTCGCATCTCCTCAAAGTTAGCCTTTCTCCAAACAAAAATCTCAACCCTAGGTCCAGTTCTGACCCTCTCCATAATTATATTGAAACTAATGGTATTGTGATCACTGGACCCGAAGTGCTCCCCGACGCATACCTCCGCCACTTGCCCTGTCTCATTTCCTAACAGGAGGTCCAGCACTGCCCCTTCTCTAGTAGGTACCTCTATGTATTGCTGCAAAAAACTATCTTGCACACATTTTACAAACTCCAAACCATCCAGCCCTTTTACAGAATGTGTTTCCCAGTCTATGTGTGGAAAATTGAAATCTCCCACAATCACTACCTTGTGCTTACTACTAATATCTGCTATCTCCTTACATATTTGCTCTTCCAATTCTTGCTCCCCATTTGGCGGTCTATAATACACCCCTATAAGTGTTGCTACACCTTTCCCATTTCTCAGTTCCACCCAAATAGCCTCCCTAGACGAGCCCTCTAATCTATCCTGCCAAAGCACTGCTGTAATATCTTCCTTGACAAGCAATGCAACACCCCCACCTCTTGCCCCTCCAATTCTATCACCCCTGAAGCAACGAAATCCTGGAATATTTATTTGCCAATCACAGCCCTCCTGCAACCATGTTTCACTGATCGCCACAACATCATACTTCCAGGTGTCAATCCAGGCTCTAAGCTCATCCACCTTTCTTACAATGCTCCTAGCATTAAAATATACACATTTAAGAAACCCACCACCACTTATTCTCTGTTTATTATCTTTTTCTTCTTTCTCCTACATTTTGGGTCCGAGTGCTTCCCTTCTCTACCTCCTGCCTCACACCCTGACTACTAGCTTTCCCTATTCGAGTCCCTCCCCCCAACCGTTCTAGTTTAAAGTCTCCCCAGTAGCCTTTGCAAATCTCCCCGCCAGGATATTGGTGCCCCTCGGGTTCAAGTGCAACCCGTCCTTTCTGTACAGGTCACTCCTTCCCTAAAAGAAATCCCAATGATCCAGAAATTTGAATCCCTGCCCGCTGCACCAGTTCCTCAGCCACGCATTTATCCTCCACCTCACTCCATTCCTACTCTCACCGTCACGTGGCACAGGTAGTAATCCTGAGATTGTTACCTTTGTAGACCTTCTCCTTAACTCTCCTCCCAACTCCCTAAATTCTCCTTTCAAGACCTCTTCTCTTTTTCTACCTATGTCATTGGTACCTATATGTACCACAACCTCAGGCTCCTCTCCCTCCGATTTCAGGATATCTTGGACGCGTTCAGACACATCCCTGACCCTGGCACCAGGGAGGCAAACTACCATCCGGGTCTCCTGACTGCGTCCACAGAATCGCCTATCCGACCCCCTAACCATAGAGTCCCCTATTACTATTACCCTCCTCTTCTTTTCCCTACCCTTCTGAGCAATAGGGCTGGTCTCTGTGCCGGAGGCCCGGCCGCTGTTGCTACCCGCAGGAAGGCTGTCCTCCTCAACAGTACTCAAACAGGAGTACTTATTTTCAAGGTGTACAGCCACTGGGGTACTCACTAGTCCCTGCCCAGTGACATTGATACCAAGCCGATTAACCTACAAACCTGCACGTCTTTGGAGTCTGGGAGGAAACCGGAGATCCCGGAAAAACCCGCGCAGGTCACGGGGAGAACGTAGAAATTCCGTGCACACAGCACCCGTAGTCAGGATCGAACCCAGGTCTCTGGCGCTGTAAGGCAGCGATTCTAGCACTGCGCCACCGTGCCACTGCAGGCTGTGGAGGCCAAGTCAATGGATAATTTTAAGGCGGAGATGGACAAATTGTTGATCAGTACGGGTGTCATGGGCTATGGGGAGGTACATGGATGGGACAGGTTTAGAGGGATATGGGCCAAACTCAGGTAGGTGGGACTAGTGTAGATGGGACATGTTGGTCGGTGCAGGCAAGTTGGGCCGAAGGGCCTGTTTCCACGCTGTATGGTTTTACAGCTCTATGGCTCTATGCTTTCCATTATTACTTACCACGGCCCTGATCACAACCTGGTAAATGCTGGCTCTTGCAAAGTCCAGCCGACCTTTCAGGAAGACGCTGCCATTTTTGGATATTTCGAATAACTCGGCTTCATCTGAGGGTATAAGCTGAGCAAACAAATGTTAAGAACACAGAACATAGAAAAGACTACAACACAGCAACAAGCCCTTATAGTCCAAGGGTCTCCAATGAGGGAGATAGTATCTCAGGACCGCTCTCTAGTTGGTGATAGGATGGTTCAGTCACCTGATAACAGCTGGGAAGAAACTGTCCCTGAATCTGGAGGTGGGCGTTTTCACACTTCTGTACCTCTTGCCCGATGGGAGAGGGGAGAAGAGGGAATGTGCGGTTTTGGTCCCCTAGTTTGAGGAAGGACATTCTTGCTATTGAGGGAGTGCAAGCGTCGGTTTACAAGGTTAATTCCCGGGATGGCGGGACTGTCATATGCTGAGAGAATGGAGCGGCTGGGCTTGTACACTCTGGAATTTAGAAGGATGAGAGGCCACCTTATTGAAACATTCAGTCCTTCGAGCCAGCACCGCCATTCAATGTGATCATGGCTGATCATCCCCAATCAGTACCCTGTTCCTGCCTTCTCCCCATATCCCCGGGCTCTGCTATCTTTAAGAGCCCTATCTAGCTCTCTCTTGAAAGCATCCAGAGAACCAGCCTCCACCGCCAGAGGCAGAGAATTCCACAGACTCACCACTCTCTGTGAGAAAA
The DNA here is from genome assembly GCA_038087875.1 of Malacoraja senta. Taxonomy (NCBI): domain Eukaryota; kingdom Metazoa; phylum Chordata; class Chondrichthyes; order Rajiformes; family Rajidae; genus Malacoraja; species Malacoraja senta. The sequence goes on from JAXLNO010001012.1 coordinate 54,176, forward strand.
AGTGTTTCCTCGTCTCCGTTCTAAATGGCTTATCCCTTATTCTTAAACTGTGGCCCCTGGTTCTGGACTCCCCCAACATCGGGAACATATTTCCTGCCTCTAGCGTGTCCAATCCCTTAATAATCTTATATGTTTCAATAAGATTCCCTCTCATCCTTCTAAACTCCAGAGTGTACAAGCCCAGCCGCTCCATTCTCTCAGCATATGACAGTCCCGCCATTAACCTGGTGAACCTACGCTGCACTCCCTCAATAGCGAGAATGTCCTTCCTCAAATAGTCTTTTGTTCCCCCCCCCCCCCCAATGTCCATCGTTCTTCCCCTCCCCCTCACGCTGGTCCTCCACGCTCTCATCGACCGTGAACCGCGGGTCGACCCGCGAGGCTTCACCACCGGCGAGGCCCTACTTCCACGCTGTATCCCCAAATCAAACCAAACTGAAAGATACAGACAAAGAAATGCATGAATAGTTACCTCCAGAATTTGATAGGTCACTGAGCCATTCTTGCCTCTGTCAGAGTCACTGGCGAATACTTTGAATATTTCCACTCCCACGTTTTCATTCTGCTTCAAAAGAAAATAAGGCGCCTCTGAATAATACGTTTGTCGAAGCAATTTGGCAATTATTATGTCAGTTGTGACAACGTGTAATTGAGTGCGGTTCAAAGCTGCTTGCTCAATAAGGGGTAGGGGTTTTGGCAAAGGGAGGATGGTTACCTCAGCAATGTCAGCTTGGTACGGTAATCCTTTAAACACTGGGGCATTGTCATTCACGTCTTCAATGTAAATGTACAGCATCTGTTTCACCTACAGGCACAGAAGGAGGATTAACTGCGCCATTCAATACAAAACCAAGTCACAGCAGATAACAGGGTTACCAAACACTTCCAGTCAAGAGGCAAGAGATTTTCATTGTCCTATGTCCCGAAACAGAGCAATGAAATCCTACTTGTAGCAGAACAACAGAATATGTGAACATAGTGCTCGGTAAACATCATAATAAACAACACAAACAGTATCCATGTTCTGCACAGATGCTGCCTGACCCACTGAGTTACTCCAGCACTCTGTGAAACGTCACCTATCCATGTTCTCCACAGATAGAAACATAGACAATAGGTGCAGGAGTAGGCCATTCGGCCCTTCGAGCCTGCACCGCCATTCGATATGATCATGGCTGATCATCCAACTCAGTATCCCATCCCTGCCTTCTCTCCATACACCCTGATCCCTTTAGCCACAAGGGCCACATCTAACTCCCTCTTAAATATAGCCAATGAACTGGCCTCAACTACCTCCTGTGGCAGAGAATTCCAGAGATTCAGCACTCTCTGTGTAAAAAATGATTTTCTCATCTCGGTCCTAAAAGACTTCCCTCTTATCCTTAAACTGTGACCCCTAGTTCTGGACTTCCCCAACATCGGGAATAATCTTCCTGCATCTAGCCTGTCCAACCCCTTAAGAATTTTGTACGTTTCTATAAGATCCCCCCTCAATCTTCTAAATTCTAGCGTGTACAAGCCGAGTCTATCCAGTCTTTCTTGATATGAAAGTCCTGCCATCCCAGGAATCAGTCTGGTGAACCTTCTCTGTACTCCCTCTATGGCAAGAATGTCTTTCCTCAGATTAGGAGACCAAAACTGTACGCAATACTCCAGGTGTGGTCTCACCAAGACCCTGTACAACTGCAGTAGAACCTCCCTGCTCCTATACTCAAATCCTTTTGCTATGAATGCTAACATACCATTTTCTTTCTTCACTGCCTGCTGCACCTGCATGCCTACTTTCAATGACTGGTGTACCATGACACCCAGGTCTCGTTGCATCTCCCCTTTTCCTAATCGGCCACCATTCAGATAATAGTCTACTTTCCTGTTCTTGCCACCAAAGTGGATAACCTCACATTTATCCACATTATACTGCATCTGCCATGCATTTGCCCACTCACCCAGCCTATTCAAGTCACCTTGCAGCCTCCGAGCATCCTCCTCACAGCTAACAATGCCCCCCAGCTTCGTGTCATCCGCAAACTTGGAGATGTTGCATTCAATTCCCTCATCCAGCTCATTAATATATATTGTAAATAGCTGGGGTCCCAGCACTGAGCCTTGCGGTACCCCACTAGTCACTGCCTGCCATTCTGAAAAGGACCGGTTTACTCCTACTCTTTGCTTCCTGTCTGCCAGCCAGTTCTCTATCCACATCAATACTGAACCCCCAATACCGTGTGATTTAAGTTTGTATACTAATCTTTTATGTGGGACCTTGTCGAAAGCCTTCTGAAAGTCCAGATATAACACATCCACTGGTTCTCCCTTATCCACTCTACTAGTTACATCTTCGAAAAATTCTATAAGATTCGTCAGACACGATTTACCTTTCGTAAATCCATGCTGACTTTGTCCAATGAATTCACCACTTTCCAAATGTGCTGCTATCCCATCTTTAATAACTGACTCCAGAATTTTCCCCACCACCGATGTTAGACTAACTGGTCTTTAATTCCCCGTTTTCTCTCTCCCTCCCTTTTTAATGCTGCCTGACCCGCTGAGTTACTCCAGCACTCTTGTGAAACGTCACCTATCCATGTTCTCCAGAGATGCTGCCTGACCTGCTGAGTTACTCCAGCACTCTGTGAAACTCTATGCTTTGGATCTTGGGCAGTTCCTTCTCTCCTCCATACTTTGCTCTTGCCATCACTCTGATATAAGTTAATCTTCGTCTCATCTGTCCACAAGACATTTTCCAGAACTGTGGTTGCTGTTTTAAGTACTTCTTGGCAAACTGTAACCTGGTCATCCTATTTTTGCAGCTAACCAGTGGTTTGCATCTTGCAGTGTAGCCTCTGTATTTCTGTTCATGAAGTCTTCTGCGGACAGTGGTCATTGACAAATCCACACCTGACTCCTGAAGAGTGTTTCTGATCTGTCGGACAGGTGTTTGGGAATTTTTCTTTATTATAGTGAGAATTCTTCTGTCATCAGCTGTGGAGGTGTTCCTTGGCCTGCCAGTCCCTTTGCGATTAGTAAGCTCACCAGTGCTCTCTTTCTTCTTAATGATGTTCCAAACAGTTGATTTTGGTAAGCCTAAGGTTTGGCTGATGTCTCTAACAGTTTTATTCTTGTTTCTCAGTCTCTTAATGGCTTCTTTGACTTTCATTGGCACAACTTTGGTCCTCATGTTGATAAACAGCAATAAAAGTTTCCAAAGGTGATGGAAAGACTGGAGGAAAGACTAGGTGCTGAGAGCTCTCTTATACCTGCATTAAGGAGGCAATTAAACGCACCTGAGCAATTACAAACACCTGTGAGGCCATGTGTCCCAAACATTATGGAGCCCTGAAATGGGGGGACTATGTATAAACACAGCTGTAATTTCTACATGGTGAAATCAAAATGTGTAAAAATGGCTTTTAATAAAATCTGACAATGTGCACTTTAACCACATGTGATTTTTTTTCTATTACAAATCTTAAATTGTGGAGTACATAGGAAAATAAATAAATGATGGGTCTTTGTCCCAAACATTATGGAGGGCACTGTATATATACAAGGAAGGACATCCTTGTGATTGAGGCAGTGCAGCGTAGGTTCACGAGATTGATCCCTGGGATGGCGGGACTGTCATATGAGGAAAAGATTGAAAAGACTAGGCTTGTATTCACTGGAGTTTAGAAGGATGAGGGGGGAATCTTATAGAAACATATAAAATTATAAAAGGACTGGACAAGCTAGATGCAGGAAAAATGTTCCCAATGTTGGGCGAGTCCAGAACCAGGGGCCACAGTCTTAGAATAAAGGGGAGGTCATTTAAGACTGAGTTGAGAAAAAACGTTTTTCACCCAGAGACTTGTGAATTTATGGAATTCCCTGCCACAGAGGGCAGTGGAGGCCAAATCACTGGATGGATTTAAGAGAGAGTTAGATAGAGTTCTAGGGGCTGGTGGAATCAAGGGATATGGGGAGAAGGCAGGCACGGGTTATTGATAGGGGACGATCAGCCATGATCACAACGAAAAGCGGTGCTGGCTTAAAGGGCCGAATGGCTTCCTCCTGCACCTATTTTCTATATACCACTTAGCACACAGACACAGGGAGAACGTGCAACCTCCACACAGACAGCGCCCGAGGTCAGAATTGAACCTAGGTGTCTGGCACTCTGAGGCAGTTGCACTGCCACTTGTGCCACTGAGGAGTTATTTTAAATACTTTGCAGAGATCACCCAACTCGGGTATCGATCAGTGCACTTGGAAGAAGGACTTTGAGAATGAGTTCCTAGACATCACGGAAGGAGGGAGTGTTGGTGAAACCTCTTTAAACAATAGACAATAGGTGCAGGAGTAGGCCATTCGGCCCTTCCAGCCAGCACCGCCATTCAATGTGATCATGGCTGATCATCCGCAATCAGTACCCTGCTCTTGCCTTCTCCCATATCCCCTGAAATTTCTCCTGAAAGTATCCAGAGAACCGCCTCCATCGCCCTCCGAGGCAAAGAATTCCACAGACTCGCAACACTGTGTGAAGAAGTGTTTCCTCGTCTCCGTTCTAAATGGCTTACCCCTTATTCATAAAACTGTAGCCCCTGGTTCTGGACTCCCCCAACATCGGGAACATGTTTCCTGCCTCTAGCGGGTCCAATATGTCACTTAATATCGCTTACAAAGCATTTATTCCATCTCCAACTGTGATTGTTATTCCAAAGTGATCATCACTGTTTGCAAACACCTGCAAAAAGGGAGACTTCAGTCATGCAGACAAAAGGCACGATGTATAAAATAATTAAAATACAAATGCCAAGTGTTTTAATGGATTGCCCGGTCAAGGTCGGCTGTGGGAGGCATCCCCGGGGGCACGAAGGTTGAAGGTGGCCGGGCGAGGAGAGGGACGACAGTTCACTGGACGATCCGGACGGAGGCTGTTTAGTTATTGTCACGTGTCCCAAGATACAGTGAAAAGCTTTTTGTTGTGTGCTAACCAGTCAGTGGAAAGACAATACATGAGGAGGCAACTGCTGCAATGGGCCTTTATGGGCCTGTCCCACTTGGGCGACTACAGGCGACTGCCGCAAAATTTTCAACATGTTGAAAACATTTCGCCGACAGTGGCGACAATTTTTGCTGTCGTAGGTGTTGACGTAGGTTGTCGCAGGTGTCGTAGGTGAATTCCATTAAAACCAGCCCCTGGCAGTCGCCTAAAGAGTCGCCTAAGTGGGACAGGCCCATTATGGCCAGCTGTAATTGGGACTGTAAAATGGTGCCAAAGCTTGGCGGCCATTGCATATGGGGGCACGGTGACCATATGGGTTCGATCCTGACTACGGGTGCTGTCTGTGTTTTCCCCGGGTGCTCCGGTTTCATTCCACACTCCCAAAGACGTGCGGGTTTGTAGGTTAATTGGTTTCGGTTAAAATAGTAAATTGGCCCTGGTGTGTGTAGGATAGCGTTAGTGTGCGGGGATCGCTGGTCGGCGCGGACTCGGTGGGCCGAAGGGCCTGTTTCTGCCCTGTGCCACTAATGTCCCAGCGGGCTGTTTCTGAGTCTTATACACTTATAGTACATATGCATGGCAGTGATCTTCTGATGTTAAAGATAGCGGAGTCAGGGGATATGGGGAGAAGGCAGGAACGGGGTACTGATTGGGGATGATCAGCCATGATCACATTGAATGGCGGTGCTGGCTCGAAGGGCCGAATAGCCTACTCCCTGCACCTATTGTCTATTATCTATTGTCTAAACTAAACTGAAATAAACTAAGCTAACCCAAACATATGGAAACATTCCCCTCTTTTTCTTTCCTCTCTCCCACGCCATCAACACCTTTTTCAATACCAGCAAATCTCCCAAAAACTTTCCCGCTCTGAGTGTATTTTTTTCCGTACTTCCCTCAAGGGTATTCTATATCCTGAATTATTATATCCAGAATTGATCGGAGTGCTCTGGTTCTGATCAAAGCTGTGTTTTACAAAGGTTCAACGTAGCCCAGAAGAAATAGCAGAGTCGTACACGCAGCCCAGACTATCACACAAACCAACCTCCCTTCCATTGACTCCATCTACACCTCACTCTGCCTCGGCAAGGCCAGCAGCATAATCAAGGACCAGTCAAACCCTGGCCACTCCCTCTCCTCCCCTCTCCCATCAGGCAAAAGGTACAGAAGTGTGAAAACGCACACCTCCAGATTCAGGGACAGTTACTACCCAGCTGTTATCAGGCAACTGAACCATCCTACCACGACCAGAGAGCAGTCCTGAACTACTATCTACCTCATCGGTGACCCTCGGACTATCCTTGATCGGACTTTACTGGCTTTACCTTGCACTAAACGTTATTCCCTTTATCATGTATCTGTACACTGTGGACGGCTCGATTGTAATCATGTATTGTCTTTCTGCTGACTGGTTAACACGCCACAAAAGCTTTTCACTGTACCTTGGTACACGTAACAATAAACTAAATTGAACCACACGCTGCCTCAGCAAGGCCACCAGCAGATCCCAAACAATTCAAGGTGGCCACGGTGGCGCAGCGGTAGAGTTGCTGCCCTTACAGCGAATACATAGATACATAGATACATAGAAAATAGGTGCAGGAGTAGGCCATTCGGCCCTTCGAGCCTGCACCGCCATTCAATATGATCATGGCTGATCATCCAACTCAGTATCCCGTACCTGCCTTCTCTCCATACCCCCTGATCCCTTTAGCCACATGGGCCACATCTAACTCCCTCTTAAATATAGCCAATGAACCGGCCTCAACAACCCTCTGTGGCAGAGAGTTCCAGAGATTCACCACTCTCTGTGTGAAAACGTTTTTTCTCATCCTTTAAGTTTTTTCTTAAAGGATTTTCCCCTTATCCTTAAGCTGTGACCCCTTGTCCTGGACTTCCCCAACATCAGGAACAATCTTCCTGCATCTAGCCTGTCCAACCCCATAAGAATTTTGTACGTTTCTATAAGATCCCCTCTCAATCTCCTAATTTCTAGCGAGTATAAGCCAAGTCTATCCAGTCTTTCTTCATATGAAAGTCCTGACATCCCAGGAATCAGTCTGGTGAACCTTCTCTGCACTCCCTCTATGGCTATAATGTCCTTCCTCAGATTTGGAGACCAAAACTGTACGCAATACTCCAGGTGTGGTCTCACCAAGACCCTGTACAACTGTAGTAGAACCTCCCTGCTCCTATACTCAAATCCTCTTGCTATGAAAGCCACATACCATTCGCTTTCTTCACTGTCTGCTGCACCTGCATGCCTACTTTCAATGACTGGTGTACCATGACACCCAGGTCTCGCTGCATCTCCCCTTTTCCTAATCGGCCACCATTTAGATAATAGTCTGCTTTCCTGGTTTTGCCACCAAAGTGATAACCGCACATTTATCCACATTATACTGCATCTGCCAAACATTTGCCCACTCACCCAGCCTATCCAAGTCACCTTGCAGTCTCCTAGCATCCTCCTCACAGCTAACACTGCCCCCCAGCTTAGTGTCATCCGCAAACTTGGAGATGTTGCCTTCAATTCCCTCATCCAGCTCATTAATATAAATTGTAAATAGCTGGGGTCCCAGCACTGAGCCTTGCGGTACCCCACTAGTCACTGCCTGACATTGTGAAAAGGACCCGTTTACTCCTACTCTTTGCTTCCTGTTTGCCAGCCAGTTCTCTATCCACATCAATACTGAACCCCCAATAACGTGTGCTTTAAGTTTGTATACTAATCTCTTATGTGGGACCTTGTCGAAAGCCTTCTGAAAGTCCAGATACAACACATCCACTGGTTCTCCCTTATCCACTCTACTAGTTACATCCTCGAAAAATTCTATAAGATTCGTCAGACATGATTTACCTTTCGTAAATCCATGCTGACTTTGTCCAATGATTTCACCACTTTCCAAATGTGCTGCTATCCTATCTTTAATAACTGACTAGCAGTTTCCCCACTACCGATGTTAGACTAACTGGTCTGTAATTCCCCGTTTTCTCTCTCCCTCCCTTCTTAAAAAGTGGGGTTACGTTTGCTACCCTCCAATCCTCAGGAACTACTCCAGAATCTAAAGAGTTTGAAAAATTATCACTAATGCATCCACTATTTCTGGAGCTACTTCCTTAAGTACTCTGGGATGCAGCCTATCTAGCCCTGGTGATTTATCGGCCTTTAATCCATTCAATTTACCCAACACCACTTCCCGACTAACCTGGATTTCACTCAGTTCCTCCATCTCCTTTGACCCGCGGTCCCCTGCTATTTCCGGCAGATTATTTATGTCTTCCTTAGTGAAGACGGAACCAAAGTAGTTATTCAATTGGTCCGCCATATCCTTGTTCCCCATGATCAATTCACCTGTTTCTGACTGCAAGGGACCTACATTTGTTTTAACTAATCTCTTTCTCTTCACATATCTATAAAGCTTTTGCAGTCAGTTTTTATGTTCCCTGCCAGTTTCCTTTCATAATCTATTTTCCCTTTCCTAATTAAGCCTTTGTCCTCCTCTGCTGGTCTCTGAATTTCTCCCAGTCCTCTGGTATGCTGGTTTTTCTGGCTAATTTGTACGCATCATCTTTTGCTTTGATACTATCCCTGATTTCCCTTGTTATCCACGGATGCACTACCTTCCCTGATTTATTCTTTTGCCAAACTGGGATGAACAATTTTTGTAGTTCATCCATGCAGTCTTTAAATGCCTTCCATTGCATATCCACCGTCAACCCTTTTAGAACTAATTGCCAGTCAATCTTGGCCAATTCACGTCTCATACCCTCAAAGTTACCTTTCTTTAAATTCAGAACCCTTGTTTCTGAATTAACAATGTCACTCTCCATCCTAATGAAGAACTCAACCATATTATGGTCACTCTTGCCCAAGGGGCCACGCACATCAAGACTGCTAACCAACCCTTCCTCATTACTCAATACCCAGTCTAGAATAGCCTGCTCTCTTGTTGGTTCCTCTACATGTTGGTTTAGATAACTATCCCGCATACATTCCAAGAAATCCTCTTCCTCAGCACCCCTGCCAATTTGATTCACCAAATCTATATGTAGATTGAAGTCACCCATTATAACTGTTTTGCCTTTGTTGCATGCATTTCTAATTTCCTGTTTGATGCCATCCCCAACTTCACTACTACTGCTAGGTGGCCTGTACACAACACCCACCAGCGTTTTCTGCCCCTTAGTGTTTCGCAGCTCTACCCATACCGATTCCACATCCTCCAAGCTAATGTCCTTCCTTTCCACTGCGTTAATCTCCTCTCTAACCAGCAATGCTACCCCACCTCCTTTCCTTTCTCTCTATCCCTCCTGAATATTGAATATCCCTGGATAGCGTCGGAGACCCGGGTTCGATCCCGACTACGGGTGCCGTCTATACGGAGTTTGTACGTTCTCCCCGTGACCTGCGTGGGTTTTCTCCGAGATCTTCGGTTTCCTCCCACACTCCAAAGACGTACAGGTTTGTAGGTTAATTGGCTTGGTAAATGTAAAATTGTCCCTAGTGGGTGTAGGATTGTTAATGTGCGGGGATCGCTGGTCGGCGAGGACCTGGTGGGCGAAGGGCCTGTTTCCGTGCTGTATCTTTAAACTAAATTAAACTAAACTAAATGGTTTGTGTTTGTGGATTGTCCATTGCGAAAATAGCTATATAATTTATGCATATGAGCTGTACTCATTCTCGCACATGCTTGAACTCGTGCATATAATTATGTAAATTAGTCAGTGACCTTTAACTTGGAAACAAATCATTCTTGTTTTTGGTCCCAACACGAGTGTGTGTGGAGCCATCTTTCTCTGTCTAATATGTGCTAGTTTTACCGATATCGTAGGCAGACACATATCAAAACATGGTGGCAGTGGTGGGATCCGAACCCACGCCCCCAAAAAGACTGGAGGCTCAATCGGGCACTCGTGATCTGGGGACAACCAGTTTCTCCACGGCCAACACACAAACCTCTCTGTCGATGGCTTCTTTAACACAAACGTCACCATTGGTGGTGTCCACTGTGAAATATATTGAGGCTAATTCTCCCTCCAATCCATAGACAAGTGGATCACCATCCTTATCTTCAGCTGCTATCCGGAAAACAGTCGTACCTGGAGAGGGAATGTGAGATGACAATATATGTTGAGGTGAAAATATCAGGAGAATTTAGTTTAGATTATTATTTTGGGCGGCTCAGCGGTGGAGATGCTGCCTCACAGCGCCAGAGACCCGGGTTCCATCCCGGCTACGGGTGTTTGTCTGTGCGGAGTTTGTACGTTCTCCCCGTGATAATGATCTGTCACCCAGTCAAGATGCTGTGGGACTTGGAGAGGGTCCAATGTGCGATCCCCACAAAATAGACATGTTATAATTCTCTCTGACATTGACATGTGGTAACAAAGCTGACAGACTTGACCGCTCACATTATCCCACCCAGCATCCGGAGAACGTATAACAGAGAGCCAACTCGGTGCACTAGCATCCCGGCACAACAATCATTCAGCCGTACAACACTCATAGAGTCATTATGTGGCACGGTGGCGCAGCGGTAGAGTTGCTGCCTCACAGCGCCAGAGACCCGGGTTCCATCCTGACCACGGGTGCTGTCTGTACGGAGTTTGTACGTTCTCTTCGTGACCTGCGTCGGTTTTTTCCGAGATCTTCGGTTTCCTCCCACACTCCAAAGACGTGCAGGTTTGTAGATTAATTAGCTTGGTATAAATGTAAATTGCCCCTAGCGTGTGTAGGGCAGCGTTAGTGTGTGGGGATCGCTGGTCGGTGCAGACTCGGTGGGCCAATAGACAATAGACATTAGACAATAGGTGCAGGAGTAGGCCATTTGGCCCTTCGAGCCAGCACTATCTAGCTCTCTCTTGAAAGCATCCAGAGAACCTGGCCTCCACCGCCCTCTGAAGCAGAGAATTCCTCAGACATTCCAATATCCAACAGGCCGAAGGGCCTGTTTCCGCGCTGTATCTCTAAACTAAGCTAATAGGGTGATAGAGCATGGAAACAGGCCCTTCGGCCCAACCTGCCCACACCGGCCAACATGTCCCATCTACACTAGTCCCACCTGCCTGCACTTGTCCCACATCCCTCAGTTAAAGAAAGCCCCATCTTTCTTCCGTAAAAGAAGTTGCTGGAAATACTGACTGGATGGTGTGTTCAGAGTAAACAACGGCGCTTCCAATGGTCACATGTACTGAGGTGCAGCGAAGTTCTATTTTACCTACAGCTCAGTAAATCTACAACTGGACATAAGCTTGCAGTCAGTTGCGGCAGATGCCCCGTGGGTCGAAGCCGGCAGAGTCGAGGGAGCCCGCGGCTGGGGCCGGGGTCGGCGCCACGGAGACGTCCGGAGGAGATCCGGCGGCGATAGTGGAGAGGTCGGTGCGGCGGTCGATGACGGAGACGAGGGAGTGAGGACGGCGCTGCCGGGGGAAGGAACGAAGGAGGAGCCGGCGTGGGGGGGGCCGTCGTGAGGGAGGGGGAAGAACAATAGACAATGGGGACCCGGCCGTGGGGGGTCTGCCATGAGGGTAGGGGGGGGATCAGAGATGGACCTGCTGCGCCCTTTATATAGTCACTATTTGCATACCTTGGGTATGCGAGCAAAGAATAACTCTGTGACTTCTCACATGTGATACTAAAGTATTTATTTATGCATTCATTCATTCATAAAGCATAATTACAGCGTAGAAACAGGCCCTTTGGCCCAACATGCCCACACCGAACAACATATCCCGTCCACACTAGTCCCAATTGCCCACATTTGGCCCCTATCCCTCTAAACATATCTTATCCATGTACCTGCCTGATTGCTCTTAAACGTTGCAATAGTCCCTGTTTCACCGACCCAGGATGGAAGCATCAAATAGCTGGTAGATAAAAGTGCTGGAGAAACTCAGCGGGTGAGGCAGCATCTATGGAGTGAAGGAAATAGGCGACGTTTCGGGCCGAAACCCTTCTTCAGACTGATGTAGGGTGGGGGGAGGGGGGGTGCGGGGAAAAGAAAGGAGAAAGGAAGAGGAGGAGCCAGAGGGCTGAGGGAGAGCTGAGAAGGGGAGGAGACAGCAAGGGCTACCGGAAATTGGAGAAGTCAATGTTTATGCCGCTGGGGTACAAACTGCCCAAGCGGAATATGAGGTGCTGCTCCTCCAATTTCCGGTGGTGTTCACTCTGGCCATGGAGGAGGCCCAGGACAGAAAGGTCGGATTCGGAATGGGAGGGGGAGTTGAAGTGCTGAGCCACCGGGAGATCAGGGCTTTCAGGTGAGAGGGGCAAAGGTCATAGTGGGGATCGGAACGCGCTGCCAGGGGTGGTGGTGGAGGCAGATACGTTAGTGGCGTTTAAGAGGTTTTTGGATAGGCACAGGGATATGCTGGGAATGGAGAGATATGGATCCCGTGCAGGCGGAGGAGATTAAGTTTAACTTGGCATCATGTTTGGCATAGACATTGTGGGCCAAAGGGCCTTTGAGAACTTCTATCACTGTGGACGACACGGTGGTGCAGCGGTAGAGTTGCTGCCTCACAGCGCCAGAGACCAGGGTTCGATCCTGACTACGGGTGCTGTCTGTACCGAGTTTGTACATTCTCCCCGTGACCTGCGTGGGCTTTCTCCGGGTGCTCCGGTTTCCTCCCGCACTACAAAGATGTGCGGGTTTTTAGCTTAATTGGCTTTGGTTAAAGATTGTAAATTGTTCCTGGTGTGCAGGATTGTGTTAATAGACGGGGTGATCGCTGGTCGATGGGCCGAAGGGCCTGTTTCCGCGCTGTATCTCTAGAGTTTACCTCTTGCCGCATCTTCAGACACTCGCACAACACTCATGTTTGACAAAAATGTCGGGGCCAGGTTTTGCGACCAAACGGAAATAGATTTTTCTGGAAAATAGTTAAAACAATACTTAAAACAAATGAATTTATCTTTGAGTGTAGCATCACACGAGTTGAAAGACTTAAGGCCCTGTCCCAAGATTATAAATAATGAACCCCTTACTTCTTTTTTTATGTTTTACTCTCTTTTTCCTATTTTCTTTTCTTCAACTTTCTTCTTTCATTCTTTTTTTTTCTTTTTCACACACTATATATATCTCACGTTTTTCTATCCTTTATTATCTAATTTATTTTTCTTATTCTTCTTTATTATAATTTTTTTTTAAAAGCTGTACATTAAATGTATTATGTAAATATAATTAGGCACTTTGCTGCCATATGATTGTACTTACTTCTAATAAAATTAAAAAATACAAAAAAATAAAAAAAGGCCCTGTCCCACTTTCCCGAGTTACTCATGAACTCTCCCGAGATTTCCCCTTGACTCGAACTCGGGGAATGTCGGGTAATGTCCGCAGCGAGTCCGTAGATGTTTCGTAGCGGCTCGTGATGCCAGCCGTAGGAACTCGGGGCATCAGGTAAGTCGGGACGTTTTTTCAACATGTTTAAAAATGTCCACGAGTAAAAAAAAATAGCCCCGAGTACCTACGAACGGCTATTACCGTAATTATCTGAGTTCGACTCAAGGGGAAAACTCGGGAGAACTCGTGAGTAACTTGGGAAAGTGGGACAGGGCCTTTAATGGTGAGTCTTCTGAATGTTTTGCTGTCCGTCTCAGGGTGGCACGGTGGTGCAGCGGTGGAGTTGCTGCCTCACAGCGCCAAAGACCCGGGTTCCATCCTGATTACGGGCGCTGTCTGTACGGAGTTTGTACGTTCTCCCCGTGACCTGCGTGGGTTTTCTCTGGGTGCTCCGGTTTCTTCCCACACTCCAAAGACGTACAGGTTTGTGGGCTAATTGCCTTGGTATAACTGTAAATTGTCCCTAGTGTGTGTAGGATAGTGTTAGTGTGCGGGGATCGCTGGTCGGCGCGGACTCGGTGGGCTGAAGGGTCTGGTTCTGCGCTGTATCTCTAAACTAAACTAAAATGTCATGATGCAGCTCTATAGGACATTGGTTAGGCCACATTTTGGGGTATTGTGTGTAGTTCAATTCCAGGAAGAATCTGGTGGCTTTGTACAGGCTAAGGAGGAGGTTTGCCAGAATTAGAGGGTTTCAGCTACAGGGAGAGGTTAGATAGACTTGGACTACAAAATCCCAGCGGTACAAAAGTGAGTGGTATTGCAGTGAAGACGGTTGTGAAAGATTGCAGCAGGATCTGGATCGATTGGCCAGGTGGGCGGAGGAGTGTTTGATGGAATTTAATACAGAGAAGTGTGAGGTGTTGCATTTTGGGACGTCTAACAAGGGCAGGACCTACACAGTGAATGGTTGGATAGTGTTGTAGAGCAGAGGGATCTAGGAGTACAGGTGCATGGTTCCTTGAAGGTCGAGTCGCAGGTAGATAAGGTGGTCAAAAAGGCTTTTGGCCTTCATTGGCTATATTGAAGAGGGAGTTAGATGTGGCCCTTGTGGCTAAGGGGATCAGGGGGTATGGAGAGAAGGCAGGTACGGGATACTGAGTTGGATGATCAGCCATGATCATATTGAATGGCGGTGCAGGCTCGAAGGGCCGAATGGCCTACTCCTGCACCTATTTTCTATGTATCTATGTATCAGTCAGAGTATTGAGTATAGATGTTGGGAGGTCATGTTGCAGTTGTATAAGACGTTGGTGAGACTGCATTTAGAGTATTGTGTTCAGTTCTGGGCACCATGTTATAGGAAAGATTTTGTCAAGCTGGAAAGGGTTCGGAGAAGATTTACGAGGATGTTGCCAGGACTAGAGGGTGTGAGCTATAGGGAGAGGTTGAGTATGCTGGGTCTCTATTCCATGGAGTGGAGGAGGATGAGGGGTGATCTTATAGAGGTGTACAAAATCATGAGAGGAATAGATCGGGTAGATGCACAGAGTCTCTTGCCCAGAGTAGGGGAATCGAGGACCAGAGGATATACGTTCAAGGTGAAGGGAAACAAGATGGCAGAGGAGGTAGTTGAGGCAGGGACTACACTAACGTTAAAAGCCCTGTCCCACTGTACGAGTTCATTCAAGAGTTTGCCCTGATTCCAACTCGGAGATTTACGGTAATGGCCGCTCGTCGGTACTCGGGGCTCTCGTGGACATTTTTCAACATGTTGAAAAATCTTCACGAGTCTTCCCGAGCTTACCGCATTTCCAGAGTACCTGCCGTTAGCGTTACAAGCCGATAAGAGACGTCCCCGAGCTCCGACGTACCACGCTACGTACATTCCACGTGTTTCCACGAGTTTGATTTTTTTTTTTAACACGGGAGAGCTCTTGCAATGAACTCGTATAGTGGGACAGGGCTTTTAAGGAACAATTAGATAGGTATATGGATAGGACAGGTTTAGAGGGATATGGGCCAAGCGCAGGCAGGGGGGACTAGTGTAGATGGGACATGATGGCCGGAATGGGCAAGTTGGGCCAAAGGGCCTGTTCCATACTTTACCACTCTATGGATTGTCTTCTCTGGAGTATCGGAGGTTGGGATATATTTAAGGCGGAGATTGACATATTCTTGATTAGTAAGGTGCTAGGGTTAATGGGGTAAAGGCAGAAGAGGGTTGAGAGGGAAGAGATAGACAACGGGCTGAATGGCCTAATTCTGCTCCTAGAACTGATGAACGTGTACAGGCAGATGGGATCAGTTTCTCTTGACATCATGAACAGCACGAACATTGTTGGGCCGAAGGGCCTGTTCCTGTGCTGCACTGCCATTGATCTCCTGAAAAGCGCTATATAAATAAAATCTATTATTATTATTATTATTATTATGTACCTGAGCATTAGTAATTGAGCTTGGAGTTAAAATCACTTACGTGAAATAAGAATGAAAGAGATTGCCAAGATACACTGGAGAATTTTCATTTCATTAAACACCATTTCTGGAACTTTAACATAAAACACCTGTAAAAAAAAAAGAATCATATTCAATATTGCCATTAAGCAAACCTGTCAAATATATGAAAAACAGATGCAAAGTGCTGGAGTAACTCAGCGGGTCAGGCAGCATCTGTGGAGAACATGGACAGGTGACGTTTCACAGAGTGCTGGAGTAACTCGGCGGGTCAGGCAGCATCTGTGGAGCGAAGGAAATGGGCAACCTTTCAGGCCGAAACCCTGAAGGAAATAGGCAACGTTTCGGGCCGAAACCCGGAAGGGTTTCGGGCCGAAACGTTGCCTATTTCCTTTGCTCTATAGATGCTGCCGGAACATGGATAGGTGACGTTTCACAGAGTGCTGGAGTAACTCAGCGGGTCAGGCAGCATCTGTGGAGAACATGGATAGGTGACGTTTCACAGAGTGCTGGAGTAACTCAGCGGGTCAGGCAGCATCTGTGGAGAACATGGATAGGTGACGTTTCACAGAGTGCTGGAGTAACTCAGCGGGTCAGGCAGCATCTGTGGAGAACATGGATAGGTGACGTTTCACAGAGTGCTGGAGTAACTCAGCGGGTCAGGCAGCATCTGTGGAGCGAAGGAAATGGGCAACCTTTCGGGCCGAAACCCTGAAGGAAATAGGCAACGTTTCGGGCCGAAACCCGGAAGGGTTTCGGGCCGAAACGTTGCCTATTTCCTTCGCTCTATAGATGCTGCCGGAACATGGATAGGTGACGTTTCACAGAGTGCTGGAGTAACTCAGCGGGTCAGGCAGCATCTCTGGAGAACATGGACAGGTGAGGTTTCACAGAGGAACGTGGAATTACAGACCAGTTAGCCTGACTTCGGTGGTGGGAAAGATGCTGGAGTCAATTATTAAAGAGGTAATAATTGGGCATTTGGATAGCAGTAAAGGGATTAGTCCAAGTCAACATGGATTTATGAAAGGGAAATCATGCTTGACTAATCTTCTGGAATTTTTTGAGGACGTGACAAGTAAAATGGATGGTGCCAGTGGATGTAGTGTACCTAGACTTTCAGAAAGCCTTTGATTAGGTCCCGCACGGGAGACTGGTGACTAAAATTAGAGCACATGGTATTGGGGTAGGGTGTTGACATGGATAGAAAATTGGTTGGCAGACCGGAAGCAAAGAGTAGGAGTGAATGGGTCCTTTTCAGAATGGCAGGCAGTGGCGAGTGGAGTGCCGCAAGGCTCGGGGTTGGGGCCGCAACTGTTTACCATATATATTAATGATATAGAAGAGGGAATTTGCGGATGACACAAAGCTGGGTGGCAGTGTGAATTGTGAAGAGGATGTTAGGAGGTTGCAGGGTGACCTGGACAGGTTGAGTGAGTGGGCAGATGCGTGGCAGATACAGTATAATATAGATAAATGTGAGGTCATCCACTTTGGCGGCAAAAACAAGGGGGCAGATTATTATCTCAATGGGGTTAGGTTCGGTACGAGGGAGGTACAGCGAGACCTGGGTGTCCTTGTACACCGGTCACTGAAAGTTGGCGTGCAGGTACAGCAGGCTGTGAAGAAAGCTAATGGAATGTTGGCCTTCATAACAAGAGGATTTCAGTATAGGAGTAAAGAGGTTCTTCTGCAGTTGTATAGGGCTCTGGTGAGACCACATCTGAAGTATTGTGTACAGTTTTGGTCTCCTAATTTGAGGAAGGACATCCTTGTGATTGAGGCAGTGCAGCGTAGGTTCACGAGATTGATCCCTGGGATGGCGGGACTGTCATATGAGGAAAGATTGAAAAGACTAGGCTTGTATTCACTGGAGTTTAGAAGGATGAGGGGAAATCTTATAGAAACATATAAAATTATAAAAGGACTGAACAAGCTAGATACAGGAAAAATGTTCCCAATGTTGGGTGAGTCCAGAACCAAGGGCCCCAGTCTTAGAATAAAGGGGAGGCCAAGTCACTGGATGGATTTAAGAGAGAGTTAGATAGAGCTCTATGGGGCTAGTGGAGTCAAGGGATATGGGGAGAAGGCAGGCACGGGTTATTGATAGGGGACGATCAGCCATGATCACAATGAATGGCGGTGCTGGCTCGAAGGGCCGAATGGCCTCCTCCTGCACCTATTTTCTATGTTTCTATGAGTGCTGGAGTAACTCAGCGGGTCAGGCAGCATCTGTGGAGAACATGGATAGGTGACGTTTCGGGTCGAGACCCTTCTTCAGACAGAGTCATGGGAGAGGGAAGCAAGAGATATAGACGCTACATGGAACAAATGAATGAAAGATATGCAAAAAGCAACGATGCTCAAGGAAAGCTGGAGCCCACACTGGTCCATCTTAACATCGCAAAACTACATTTCTTTCAAGAGAGTCAAGAGTGTTTTATTGTCATGTGTCCCAGATAGAACTATGAAATTCTGACTTGCAGCAGCACAACAGAATATGTAGTCATCGGGTGCAGGAAGGACAGACACATGCTGGAGTAACTCAGCGGGTCAGGCAGCATCTCTGGAGAACATGGATAGGTGACGTTTCACAGAGTGCTGGAGTAACTCAGCGGGACAGGCAGCATCTCCGGAGAGAAGGAATGGATGACGTTTTGGATCGGGAGCATGCTACAGACTGATCTCAGTTGTAAACATGTTTAAGAAAGAACTGCAGATGCTGGAAAAAAAATCGAAGGCAGACAAAAATGCTAGAGAAACTCAGCGGGTGAGGCAGCGTCTATGGAGCGAAGGAATGGGTGACGTCACCTATTCCTTCGCTCCATAGACGCTGCCTCACCCGCCGAGTTTCTCCAGCATTTTTGTCTACCTTGTGGTTGTAAACATAGTACTCCGCAAACAACATAACAAACGAGAGAAAAAAAAAGTTTTACTAGACCAGATGACGAGTTCAGCCTTACCTTCTGTTTGAGGCTGAATTAAGACGTCGAAGGGGATGTATCCAAAATCCGAGCCCCTTTCGAAATCCTGTTAGTTTCCGTCGTGCATCTGCCAATACCTGGTGAGAGATTCAGCATTTTATTGAACGCCTTGAAGTTTTTTCCCCTCTGCGGACCACTCTGCAGAAGTTACCTCGACTCGGCGCCGTTTGTGCAGTGGAATATTCCGCGCCGATCGTGGAATAAATCAAGCGTGAGGCGAAAAGATGTGTGTTGCTGCGAAACAGTCTGGAGTAACTTCTGGCAGACAACTCAACTCGGGGGGGGGGGGGGGAGGTTGCCGTGGCAACGCCGGCTCTTAGTGCCCGTTAAATGGAGGTCGGAGTCATGTGGGAACTCCAGCCCCATCACAACTAATCTTCGTCAAGAGACAACGTGGGAGCAGCCGGCCGTGTAGAGCACAATAGCAAATGATTCTCACAGCGCGTAGCTGTAATATATCTTCCAGTCCGCCAAATTAAGACGTTCGTGGAAAGAAATGCATTGTGACAGGACATCCTCCAGCAGAGAAATACGGTTAGGTTCACAATAGAACACCAACTATTCCCTTATCATGTATCTGTACACTGCAATCGAATCGATTGTGATCATGTATTGTCTTTCCGCTGACTGGTTAGCACGCAACAAAACGCCTTTTGCTGTACCTCGGCACACGTGACAATAAACTAAACTGAAACTGAAACTATCTGATTTTGGAGCTATAATTAAGCCCCTGTCCCACTTAGGAGACCTAAACAGCAACCTCTGGTGACCTTGCCCGCCACCCAAAAAATAATCACGGTGGAGGTGACCTGCAACCTCCTACCACCTCCCACGCAAATGTTGAAAACCTTCCTCGACTATGAAGGAAAACCGGCTTTGACTAGACTATGGATTTTTAAAACGGCAACCTATTTTTAGTCGAGGCCGGTTTTCAACATGATGGAAAAAATAGCAGCAACCTAGATGAAGCCTCGACCACGCGGAAAACACTTTCGACCAATTAGGGAGAGCGACCAAAACCTCCGGTGACCTCATGGAAACCTTGGGTGGCGGGCAAGATCACCAGAGGTTGCTGTTTAGGCCTCCTAAGTGGGACAGGGGCTATATATGGTATACTTATCTTCATTGCTCGGGGCATTGAGTTCAAGAGGGGCGGCGCGGGTGGCACAGCGGTAGAGTTGCTGCCTCACAGCGCCAGAGACCCGGGTTCCATCCTGACCACGGGTGCTGTCTGTACGGAGTTTGTACCTTCACCCCGTGACCTGCGTGGGTTTTCTCCGGGCGCTCCGGTTTCCTCCCACACTTCAAAGACGTACGGGTTTGTAGGTTAATTGACTTTGGTATAAATGTAATTGTCCCTCGTGTGTGTAGGACAGTGTTAATGTGCGGGGGACCACTTGTCGGCGCGGACTCGGTGGGCTGAAGGGGCTGTTTCTGCGCTGTATCTCTAAACTAAACTATAGGCCACATTTTTGGGGTATTGTGTGTAGTTCAATTGCAGAAAGAATCTGGTGGCTTTGTACAGGTTACAGAGGAGGTTTACCAGAATTAGAGGGTTTCAGCTACAGGGAGAGGTTAGATAGACTTGGACTACAAATTCCCAGTGGTACAAAAGTGGGTGGTATTGCAGTGAAGATGGTTGTCAAATTTAGGTTAAATGGCTTTGAAAAAATTTGGTTCGACATTCATTTGCAACCTGGGTTGACTGCTTGTCTCAGGGGTTAGTAATACAAAGATAGCCTCTTAAACGCCACTGTCATATCTGCCTCCACCACCACCTCTGGCAGCGTGTTCCAGGCACCCGCCACCCTCTGGGTAGATAACTTGCCCCCTACATCTCTGTTAATCTTTGCCCCTCTCAGCAAAAGCTACACCTCTGACAGCGAGATAGGGCTTTTAAAGATAGCGGAGTCAGGGGATATGGGGAGAAGGGCAGGAACGGGGTACTGATTGGGATGATCAGCCGTGATCACATTGAATGGCGGTGCTGGCTCGAAGGGCCGAATGGTCTACTCCTGCACCTATTGTCTATTGTCTATTGTCCTATTGTCTATTGCCACCCTGGAAAAGGTTCTGACTGTCTACACTGTATCCGTGCCTCTCTTAGTTTTATATACTTAGGCAGCACGGTAGAGTTGCTGCCTTACAGTGCCGCAGACCCGGGTTCCATCCTGACTACGGGTGCTGTCTGTACCGAGTTTGTACGTTTTTTAGTTTAGTTTCAGGTTTAGAGATACAGCGCGGAAACAGGCCCTTCGGCCCCGCGGGTCCGCGCTGGCCAGCGATCCCCGCACATTAACACTATCCCACACCCACTGGGACAATTTTTTCCAATGACCAAGCCATTTAACCTACAAACCTGCACGTCTTTGGAGTGTGGGGAGGAAACCGAAGATCTCGGAGAAAACCCACGCAGGTCATGGGGAGAATGTAAAACTCCGTACAGACAGCGCCCGTAGTCGGGATCGAACCCGGGTCTCCGGCGCTGTGAGGCAGCAACTCTACCGCCCCGTGACTGCGGTGTGCTCCGGTTTCCCCACAGACTCGGTATAATTGTAACTTGTCGCTAGTTGTGTGTTGGACAGTGTTAGTGTGCGGGGATCGCAGGTCGGCACGGACTCGCTGGGCCGAAGGGCCTGTTTCCGCGCTGTATCTGTAAACTAATCCAGACAGTTATATACGACGTTGGTCGGGACACATGTGGAGTATTGCGCGCAGTTCTGGACGCCCCCATTACAGGAAGGAAGTGGGGGCTTTGGAGACTGTGCAGAGGAGGTTTACCAGGACGATGCCCTGGACTAGAGGGTTGTTTAAGAAGGAACTGCAGATGCTGGAAAATCAAAGGTAGACAAAATGCTGGAGAAACTCAGCGGGTGAGGCAGCAATCTATGGAGCGAAGGAAATAGGCAACGTTTCGGGTCGAAACCCTTCTGCTCCACCTCTTCCTTTCTTCTTCCCGCCCCCCCCCCCCACCCTCACATCAGTCTGAAGAAGGGTTTCAACCCGAAACGTTGCCTATTTCCTTTGCTCCATAGATGCTGCTCACCTGCTGAGTTTCTCCTGGATTAGAGAGTATTAGCTGCAGTGAGAGGTCGGACAGACATAGATTTCTCTAGAATAGATTCCCCCCCCCCCCCCAGGGTGGATATATCAAATACTAATGGGCATAGTTTTGATCGGGGCTAAGTTGAAAGAAGATGTGAGGGACAGGTTTTTTAACACAGAGGGTGGTGTGGGTCTGAAAGAGACTGTGGGCAGTGGTGGTGGGGGCAGGTATGATAATGGCATATAAGAGACTATTGGATAGCCAAGTGGATATGTAGAAAATAGACTGATATGGATTATGTGCAGACAGATAAGATTTGACAACAGACGATAGGTGCAGGAGTAGGCCATTCGGCCCTTCTAGCCAGCACCGCCATTCAATCATAGCTGATCATCCCCAATCAGTACCCCGTTCCTGCCTACTCCCCATATCCGCTACCTTTAAGAGCCCTATCTAGCTCTCTCTTGAAAGTATCCAGAGAACCGGCCTCCACCGCCATCTGAGGCAGAGAATTCCAGACTCACAACTCTCTGTGAGAAAAATTGTTTCCTCGTCTCCGTTCTAAATGACTTACCCTTATTCTTAAACTGTGGCCATTGGTTCTGGACTCCACCAACATCGGGAACATGTTTCCTGCCTCTAGCGTGTCCAGGCCCTTAATAATCTGATATGTTTCAATAAGATCCCCTAAGATTTGGTCGGCATCATGTTCAGCACAGACATGTGGGGCCGAAGGGCCTGTTCTTGTGCTGTACTGTTCTATGTTCTATGTAAGTAGGTCAAGTGTGTTTTCTCAGCAGACTGTGGGCGGCACAGTGCCTTAGAGCGCGGTTCGATCCTGACTACGGGTGCTGTCTGTACGGAGTTTGCACGTTCTCCCCGTGACCTGCGTGGGTTTTCCCCGGGGGCTCTGGTTTCCTCCCACAATCCAGAGACGTGCAGGTTTGTAGGTTAATTGGCTTCGGTGAAAATTGTCCTGATATGTGTAGCGCAGAACTAGTGATCACTGGTCTGTGGAATTCTCTGCCACAGAAGGCAGTGGAGGCCAATTGGAATCAAGGGATATGGGGAAAAAGCAGGAACGGGTTACTGATTTTGAATGATCAGCCATGATCATATTGAATGGCGGTGCTGGCTCGAAGGGTCGAATGGCCTACTCCTGCACATATTTTCTATGTTTCTATCCCTGATCGGACTTTGCTGGCTTTATCTAGCATTTAACGTATCATTCCCCTTATCACATAGATACA
>JAXLNO010001013.1:0-54649 GCA_038087875.1 Malacoraja senta
TGATTTAACGTATGACGTGGTATCTTGTAAAATGTGTTGCCAAAGTCCAAGTAGATGCATCCATAGGTTTGTCCTAATTATTCATCTATGCCACTTCCTCTGAAAACTCAATATATTACGATGTGCCTTGCTCCGCACAAAGCCACGTCGAGCATGCTTAGCAAACCGATATGTTTCCCAATGCGAGTAAGTGGCATTGGTAAGGATACTCTGCAATATCTTCACTATCACACATGTCAGGTTATGTCACATGTTACGTTGCTGATTTTCCTGAAGCAACGGAACAAAATGCGTTGCACTCTACCCTTTTGAGACATGTATATGTGGCAAGAAAAGATAAAACGATCAGTGTTAAAGCCGCAAAACTCTCCTCTCTTAGTTTTTTCCAATACTCTGGTAGAATCCATAAGGCTCTGTGGGTGATATTGTCACATTTATTTCGTGTGAGATCTTTGTCCAAACAAAACCATGCTTTCTATTTTTGATTACACCACGCCTTTCATAAACAAATAGATTATTCTTACAGCTCGTAGTTTTACACTACCTTCCTCATCACTAACGTTAAAATCATTACAATCACCAAACAGGCGAGAGACTCTGTGAGAGGGAAGGAGGAGACGGTGGAGAATCAATTTTAGAAATTTTTCATCTTTTTCTCCAGATCACAGCAATGAAGAATGAAAGTCTATCCTGGCCTGGATCTCACAGGGAGCCAATGAAGGGAGGGAGACAAATACTGGGGTGGGGTTTAATACTTGCAGGGAGAATACGTACTGATGGGCCGAAGGGACTGCTCCTGGGATAGTACAATCCTGATGGGCCGAAAAGACTCTTTGAAAACAAATCTGAGTGAAATCTCAGTGAAAATCAATTTTTCTGGACTTCTCCTGGCCTGGC
This sequence comes from Malacoraja senta, assembly GCA_038087875.1. Lineage (NCBI taxonomy): Eukaryota > Metazoa > Chordata > Chondrichthyes > Rajiformes > Rajidae > Malacoraja > Malacoraja senta. The sequence continues at coordinate 898 of JAXLNO010001013.1, forward strand.
GGTCTCCTGGCCTGGCATGGGCCTTCTCGGCCAAAATGCTCCTCCTGGGCTAATAAGGGGCAGTTTGCGCAAAAGGCACTGGTTTCTCGGCTAATAAGGGCCTTGTGGGATGAAATTAGTGTTTTCAGGCAGGCCAAACAACTCATTTCATTTCCTTTCCATTTCCATTTCAAGTACAGGACAGGCCAAACAAGTCATTTCATTTCATTTCCATTTCAATTTCAAGCACAGGGAGGCCAAACAACTCATTTCATTTCGTTTCCATTTAAATTTCAAGCACAGACAGGCCAAACAACTCATTTCGTTTCATTTTATTTCCATTTCCATTTTAATTTCAAGCACAGGGCAGGTCAAACAACTCATTTCATTTCTCTAAGGGCTAACACATAATTTATTGCAAGCAAATTGCAGACTCACAGTTTAGTTGACTCACAGCGTAGAATCACAGTTGTGGACTCACTCAGGATCTTCCAGAGTGTCTGACTCACGTCCGGCCTCCGGGGCTTTATACTCCTACCCCCTGGAAGGGGCGTTACCTTCAAAATGGTGATTGACATGCGATAGGATCAATCAGCTGATCTCACGATTTCTTTTTTTTATTTATTTTTATTTTTATTTATTAGAAGTACATTACATTACAACCACATACATTAATACTCGTCATTTATATCTTCTTACAATTAATGTACTCCCTTTATTTATTTTTTACACTAGAAAAGGAAAAGATTGAAAGAAAGAAGAAAGTGAAGGAAAAAGTGCAAGTGTAGAAAAGTGTAGAAAATGTAACAACAAAAAAGGACGACGACCCTATAAGAGCGAAATTAAAAACAAAAGAAAAAGAGTTAAGAAATTGGCCCTAAGAAAAAAAAGAGAAAGAGAGAGAGGAAAAAAAAAAAAGAAAAAAAAGAAAAACAAATGTTTTTTTGAGCTTAGGACATACCAACTCTTCAACTATCATCCCCCCTTACCTGACCTCAATTTTTTATTTTTTTTAAGTACTTTTGCACCCTATGTTTGTAATAATTCTATAAATGCAGACCACGTCATCTTAAACATTCATATGTTTTTTTTATTTTTCAGCGATCGGAAAAACCTTGGGGTGGCTGGACCGGAGAAGGACTGTGAGTAAGATGCCGAAAAAATCATATCGATATAGGGTAGCGTTTTTTTTCAAAAATGTATCTACAACGTAGACTGGAAGTGGGCAAGATGAGACTTTTAGTATAATAAATAGATAGTGACAGCGATTTGCAAGACACTCAGAGTTAAACAAAAAATATATTGCACGTATCACTGACAATCATCAGGGATAATGGTAAGGCACAATGGGGTGATCAAGAACAAACTGGCAAACTATTGCCATGAAACTGGACTGAAATCGCTATAATTTGTACATTTGCAAAAGGGTAGACATTATAGTTGCCCCTTGGTCACATTGTGACTATTACACTGAGAGGGAGCCTTGTAGAGCTGTATTATCAGTCACCTGTGGGAGTTACACCAGGTGGCGTCATAGTAATTGCTGCTCATTAAAGGGACTGTACACGGTTTCTTCCCCAAGACGCCGGATAACTCATATTAAAAGTAATCCCAAGTTTAACTGGGATGGGCGTCTTCATTCACATAAATGTCTTTGGCTATGACAAATAACTGTTAAGTTTTGTTCCAGCATTTCCCACTATGTCTGATGTACGGGGGCCAGAGGCGCTCCAATTCTTCCCTATAGACGGCGTTGGCATCGGGAAGGAGCACGATTTGGAGTCGCTAGCACATGCAGCCTGTTTGGGGAAGGAGGATACCAACAGAGTATATAATTGCATGGCTAGTTCTGGCGGCTGCTGCAGGCAGCGACCTGATAACCCCAACTCAGAGTGAGTGCCAAGCCAGGGGTATCAATGTCAGACAACATTGCGTCTTGTTGCAATTCAAGAACGCTCCATCGTAAGGCATGTCAGGCAGCAACACCTAGTAAAGGGTTGCAAAAGTTCCCCCACTCAAGGTCGGAGTGGTCTAGAGAGTGCTACAGGAGTATGCACATGGGCCTGAAGCAACACCTGTTTGCAGGGCTGCCATTACTCCCACTCGGTCTCTCCGTAGTGGTCTAGATGGTGCTAAAATACATGCACACAGGCCTGGGGCAGCTCCTGTTGCAGGTTGCATAAGTCCTCCCACGTGGATGTATAGTGGATGAAGATGGAGCCACACACACATATGTGATAAGATTGTGGGGAAGTGAGTCGAACAACATGCTTGGTACAGAGGCATGTACAAGCAAATGGAGGAGATGGATGGTGATACCTGCTTCAGCTTCGATAAGTCCCACTCTAAAAGAGTGTCTAAGGTTAGTATGGATTAACTCCAAACAGGAATCCAAACATGGCTATGTGCCGGGATCCCATGCTGAATGCGTGAGGGTAAGCAGTGGACGTTTGCCTCTAAAATTGCTGCTCAGTCGCTGATTGCTGATCCATCCAGAGAAATCCAAATTAACACCTGACTATTTGGGTCACAATTGATTCAATTAAGTGCTCTGCCCAGGGGAAAAGGGTAGAGCTAATTGACAGCTGTATCAAGCTAATTGAGGCATTAAGGATACATTCGGGTCATTATAATAGACCTATGCAGTTATCAGTAAAGACTATGCTAATTTGCAATGGTTTCACCATGTGTCCAGGAGTTATAGCAAGGTAATGCTTGACCAGCCTTCCATGATTTTGCAGATGAATGTCAGTGCATTCGTGTGGGGGTGTCACGGATACGAGTTTCAACTGTGGAGGCAGATGGACTGAGCAAGAGGCATCGTTTCTGCAGACATGGGCAATTAACTATTAAGAGGTTTTAAGTACAAGGCTTATTGCTCTAACAAATGTATCTGCATGTTCAGTTTCAGATTGACAATACTACGCAGGTGGCATATATATTAATCACATCGGTGGAATCAAGTCGGTATTTTGTGACAGATTGGCTAATCAAATTTGGGCCTGGTGCATTGGAAAATATATTTCAGCTATTCATTTACCAGGTAGATTCTACATAGTAGCAGACGCCAAGTCACGAACATTCCATGACAAAATAGATTGAATGTTCAACAAGGAGGTGTTCAATAATATAGTACTTGTATATGAATGCCAGATATCGATTTGTTTTGCATCAAGGTCAACCACCAGATGCCTAAATAGGTTTCATGAGAACCAGACCAGGTGGCAGTTGCAATTAATACTTTGACATTGAGGTGGTATGTTTTATATATTTTCCTACCATTTTGCCTAATAGGTCGGAGTCTGCAAGAAATCAAGCAGGATGCCGCTTTGGGGGTGCTTGTAATACCTACTGGCCGAATCAAGCATGGTTTCCCTTTGATGTTACAGTTAGGGCCAACCTCTTTTTGGTGGTACCCAAGAATAGGAATTGACTGGAGCATCCGCTAATACGGGAAAGTCATCTGTTATGTGATTGTATTGACTTGTTAATTTGCAGGTTTTAAGTAGGCCATATCTGGAGTAAGGATGTCTGGGTTTACGGTGGACATGCTCACTGTAGCCTGGAGAAAGGGTACTCAAAAGCGGTATATTACTTATGTAAAAAAATGGGAGCAATATTGTGTACAAAATAATATTGACTATAATACTACAGGTATTGTCGATATTTTAGAGTTCCTGTTGACACGCTATGATAATGAGTGGCTCAGTTATAGCACCATTAATACAGCTTTAATTGCTTTGTCATCGTATGGTTTGGATTGGGTCAGGAAAGATCCTATTGAGTTTCATCATATCATAGCTGGTTTGATGAAAGGAATTTCAACTCTAAACCTCCTAAACCCAGGTATATGGTGATCTGGGATGTAAATGAGGTCCGCAAGATGTTTTGACAATCGGTTCCTGGCATGTCTCTGAATTTGCCAAACTAATCATGAAAGGGGTTATACTCCTGGCATTGGTTCAGCATAGCAAGTGCAGATTTTGAAAAAACTTCTGCTAGACAGGATGGAAGTTGCCGAAGAGAATGTTATGTTATATAATTGCGTACTGCTTAACCAGAGCAGGCCAGGTGTCACAGGTTTGTTAAAATTGTGTTTCAGCATAACCTACTGATCCATGTTTATGTGTAATGGCACATTTATTTTCATTATATTAAAGCTATAAAGATCTTAAGAAATGTGGAAACAGCATTGTTTATCAGTTACATGAAGCCGCACAGGAGAGTGGTAGTGCAGACTATCTCAAGGTGGTTTAAAGCAAATGTTGATTAAGGCAGGTATTAACAATGAAGTGTATATATCCGTTTTCCACTAGTGCAGCAGCAACGTCGTCGGCTAGGACGATGGATGTTCACAGCAGCCATATTTTATAGGTGCCGGGTGGTCAAATGAATTATTTTTGAAACATTTTACTATCGGCCGATCGCCGATCGGAGAGAGGCTGTTTGCAAATTCAGTATTAAGTCCTGTTTAGTTCCCTTGGGATAGACGGGTTACTGTTTGTTTTGATTATTCAAATCAATTGTTATTGCATGATATTACCATTTCATGTTTAACGCATTATTGATTGTTTCTCATCGAAAGTCAATCAATGCAGTGAGGCCGGGATTTGGATCTGTGGCATAAAATCACAGAGCTTTGAAATCTTCACGTAGTCACTCACGTGACTCCGAAGTAAAATAGTAAAATTAAACGAGAACTTACCAGTTTGAAGTTTGATCTTTATTTTATGAGGAGTTACGCTGGTGATTACGTGCCCGCCACGCCCAACCCTCTCTCATAAAAAAAGGTCATATGGTAGTTCTCATGTTGCTCATCTTAATATGTTACTTCAATTATTGTGTTGTCTGTGATTTCATACCGCTGCTTTGAAGATTGACGCGCATGCGCCCTGACGGGTCTTCTTCACGTAATCACCAACGTATCTCCTCATAAAATAAAGATCAAACTTCCAACTGGTAAGTTATCGTTTAATCTTACTATAATTCAGTATAACTTTGGAAACTGACATGATTACCCATATACAGAACAGCTTTCTATATAATCAAAATAACTATGGTGACAACGCATGCCAGATTAGTTTAAGATGTAAGAGATTGGAAATGTGTGACGTCAACGATTTAAAGTATACGAGGGAGCTCCAGGTGAATAGTTTGTTAAACCGTATATGTAATATATGTATGAACAAAGAATACTCCAGATGTTAGATGTGTGCAGGTGTACCCATGCAATAAAGAGGAGGTATCCCCCATTAAGCGTATCCCTTTCAACGTGTGGGAAATGGCCGAGTGGTACATCCCCCTGAACCATACCACCGTTCGGTCTGCTTGTAAGTCTAACAACAGGACCGATGCAAATACAAGCCCAATTACCGTTTCCGATATTCCCTTTATGGGGTCTTCTGGGGCGGATATATTTTACCATTATAGATGAGGCTCTCACTGGGGTCTTCTCGATATCGCGCAACTCCGCTCTTACTCCCCCCCCCATTTGTAACAAGGACAGAGTCCCCCTTGTCCTCACCTTCCACCCCATCAGCCGTCGCATACAGCATATAATCCTCCAAATCTTTCGCCACCTCCAACTGGATCCCACTACCAGCCACATATTCCCATCTCCAACCTTTTCTGCTTTCCGCAGAGGCAGTTCCCCCAAACTCCCTTGTCAACTCGTCCCTTCCGACGCAAACCACCCCCTCCCCAGGTACGATCGCCTGTAAACGCAGGAGATGCAACACCTGTCCCTTTACCTCCCCATCGACTCCATCCAAGGACCCAAACAGTCTTTCCAGGCGAGGCAGAGGTTCACTTGCACCTCCTCCAACCTCATCTACTGTATCCGCTGTTCCAGGTGTCAACTTCTTTAGGTAGACAAAAGTGCTGGAGAAACTCAGCGGGTGCAGCAGCATCTATGGAGCGAAAGAAATGGGCAACGTTTCGGGCCGAAACCCTTCTTCAACTTCTTTTCATCGGCGAGAGCAAGCGCAGCTCGGTGATCGTTGCACCGAACATCTCCGCTCAGTCCGTCTGAACCTACTTGATCTCCCGCTGGCTCAGCACTTCAACTCCCCCTCCCATTCCGAATCAGACCTCCTCCATTGTCATAGTGAGGCCCAGCGAAAATTGGACGAACTGCACCTCAAATTTCGCTTGGGTAGTTTACACCCCAGTGGTATGAACATTTACTTCTCTAACTTCAGATAGCTATTGCTTTCTCTCCCCATCTCCTCCCCCTTCCCAGTACACCGTCTTAATGTCTTCGCCTACATTCTAACTTTGTTCCGCCCCTCCAGTGACATCAGTCTGAAAAAGGTTGTCGACCCGAAACGTCGCCCATTCCTTCTCTCCTGAGATGCTGCCTCACCCGGTGAGTTACTCCAGAAATTTGAGTCCACCTACCATTATCTCAATTGTGTCAGATTAGAAAAAGTGACTGTGCAACGAGACCTGTGTGTCCTTATACACCAGTCACTGAAAGTAACAATGCAGGTACACCAGGCAGTGAAGAAATCGAATGTAATGTTTGCGTTCATAATGAGAGGATTTGAGTATAAGAGAAAAGCCGTACTTCTGCAGTTGTACAGGACCCTGGTGAGAACACATCTGGAGTATTATGTGCACTTTCGGTCTCCTAATTTGAGGAAGGACATTCTTGCTAGTGAGGGAGTGCTAGTGAGCACGACGTTAAACCCCAGGATGGCGGGACTGTCATATGACGAAAGATTGGAAAAACTGGACTTGTATTCACTGGAGTTTAGAAGGATGGGAGGGGATCTAAACGAAACATATAAAATTATAAAAGGACTGGACAAGCTAGAAGCAGGAAAATGTTCCCAGTGTTGGAGAAGTCCAGATCCAGGGGCACAGTCCGTGAATAAAGGGGAGGCCATTTGAAATTGAAATGAGAAAAAACCTGTACTCCCAGGGAGTTGTGAATTTGTGGACTTCTCTGCCACAAAAGACAGTGGAGGCCAATCACTGGATAAATTTAAAAGAGAGTTAGATGGAGCTGTTAGTGAGAAGGCAGGCACTGATTATCGAATGTGGATGATCAGCAATGATGTCAATGAATCTCAAAGGGCCGAATGGCCTCCTCCTGCACATATTTTCTCTTTATATGTTTCTATCACGCTAAAGTTAGCTGAACATCGATTGTGAAGCTGATAGTGTGGAGTAACTTGGAGAGACAAATAAAATCTAGTTGCTGACAGTGGGAAATTTAATATTTCTTGGACCATTCAGCACTGGACCAATTCAAGACACAGTGATAGAAAAAAGATGTAGTGTGGAAAGTATTCTATACGATATTTCATCATCGGAACTGATATGCTTAAATTAATAAAACTAGGGGAATTGCATGAATAACTGAAAATAAACGGCCAAGGGGCGCAGTCACGATAACAATTGTTGTCTCAGTGTTTACCACCGATGGCCACAGGAAAAGTAGTGAACTTGAAGAAGGACAAATACGTGTCTGAGATTGACGACACGAATAACCACAGCTGCTGGAAACGTGAGCAAAAAAAAAGACTGGAGAAGCTAAGTGGGTCGGCATATGTGGATGCAAGTTATCGAGGGATACCATTAGGAAACGGATCGGCATTTGGGAGCGTTCCCCTATTCCATGGGCCCATCTGCTATTACCCGTGAGTCCCCAATGGCCACATACCCTCTCTCTTTCTTCCGCTCCACACGTCTCCTTCTATCCAGAGCACCACTCATCCTTTACATTTCACGCCTCTATTTGTTTCATTATCTGACAGACTTGTCACCCAATTTCACTTCTCCCCTTTGTCGCATTCTTAAGCCATCTGCCAATCCGTTTCCTAATGGAATCCCTCGATAACTTGCTAGGCTTGGCCAACCCCCCTCTTCCTTTTCCACCATACTCCCCCGAATTTATCTGTCTAAAGATAGATTATGATCAAAAACATATGTGATCCATTTCGCGTGGAATTTCTCCAGCACTTCGTTTTAATTTGGAGTGCGCAGCGCAATCAGCGCACAATTAGCACCAGAGATTTTTTTTTTAAAGGTGATACTCAGCACAAGAAAGCAACATGTCTTATAATAGCAGGGAAAGAAACGTCCGAGGAGAATCCAATAGAGGTCTCCCAGTTACATAGCGGAGATGCGGACCTTTCAACTCAATGAAATCTGATAAAATATAAACAAGTTGTACAGGGCCCTGGTGAGACCGCACCTGGAGTATCGTGTGCCGTTTTGTTCTCCTACTTAGAGGAAGGTCATTCCTGCTTTTGGGGGAGTGCAGCGTAGAATGGCATAGATTACAATGCTTTTTATTGTCATTCAAACAGCTTGGTGTGAACGAAATTGCCTTTTCTACAGTCTTACATTACAAAAAAAAAACAAGACCCACACTTAACAGTTTACACAAACATCCATCACAGTGAATTTCCAACATCTCCTCACTGTGATGGAAGGCAAAAGTCTTATCTCTTCCCTTTGTTCTTCTCCCGCGGTCCAGCAGTCCAACTGCAGCGTCGAGGCGACTGGGGCTCCCGATCTTAAAGCCCCCGGCTGGCGATGGTAAGTCCCGCGTCCGTTTAGCCGGGCCGGGCGATGTTAGGCCCCTGCTCCGAGTCCTTTACACCCCGCGATTCCAGCGGGAGCAGTTGCCGTTTCAGGAGCTCCGAAAAGGGACCTGCGAGCTCCCGATGTTCCTGTCCACCGGGCCAGCGGCCGGAGCCTCCGAAGCTCCGAAGTCGGGTCGCAGCCGCGCGCCACCACAGCTCTTTCCGTTCCGAAGACGGCCAGCTCCGCGATGTCAGGTCCGTCAGCTCCGCGACTGGAGAGCTGGGGTTAGGCTCAACGACATCGGAGACCCGACAGGGAAAAAGTCGGGTCCCCTTACAGGGAAGAGATTAATGGTTCCCACCCCCAACCCGCCCGCCCACCCCACATATACACAGCTAAAGAAAAGTAATAACAACTAGAGTCAAGACATACATTTAACAAGACAAAAATAAAAAAAATACAGACGACTGTAGTCGAGCCGCTGCCGCTTGGCGCCGCCACACCACTCTAGGTTCACCAGATTAATTCTCGGGATGGCGTGAATGACATGAAAGAATGGATGGACTGTGCTCATATTCACTGGAATTTTGAAGGATGAGAGGAGATCTTGTAGAAAAATATAAAATTATTAAGTGATTGGGCAGGTTGGATGCACGAAAAACGTTTTAACGATGTTGGGGAATCCAGAACCAGCGGTCACAGTTTAAGAATAAGGGTTAAAATATTTAGGACTGAGATGAGGAAAACGTTTGCACCCAGAGAGTTGTGAATCTCTGGGATTTTCTGCCACAGGAGGCAGTGGAGGCCAATTCACCGGATGTATTCAAGGGATTTAGATATAGCTCTTAAGGCTAACGGAATCAATGGATATGAGGAGAAAGGAGGAACGTGGTATTGTTTCTGGATGATCAACCATGATCATATTAAATGGCGGTGCTGACTCGAAGAACCGAATGTCCAACTCATGCACCTATGTTCTTTGTTTCTATGTTTCTTTGATCCAAAATAAGTAAATAAACGTTTGTAGCTCATTTACTACGTTAATTAGACGTTTGCACATTTCCCGGAAAGGAACGTGCAAATGACTGTGGTGGAATAAAAGAAAAAGGTGGAAGCAAAAACCTTCACTATTTCTCTACCCGAACGTTAACTGTTGCTCGTCCCACATATATTGCTTTTCCAGCATTTAATGTCTGCAGTTTACATCGGCACATTTATTACTTGATCTTCACCGTACTATCTGACTGAAGGTGGCAATTGTATGGTTTAACGAACTGCGGCTCACACATTGTAACAACCAAATAATATATTGCATAAAACGATCTGATGAATAGCTTGTGTAAAAGGATTATAATGAGTAAAGGAACGCGATTAAATTGCCGTCAATGTCTATTGTTGTGGGCTATTTTATCTATCACTGCGAGTTTTAAGCAACTGCCTCTTATGATTGTACTGTTGACCGGAAGTTGTCTGGTTGTCATAAGTTTACGGGAACAAACATAACAAATATATAGTGAAGTGTATTCAAATGACGCATTGCCTTATATGCTATCCTCTGTTTTCTTGTCCGTGAACACTTGATCAAGGAGATGGCGTTCGCTCTAATGTATAATGAATGACCTGTCTCTTTTCATTGCAAAAACTGGCAAGATCCGTTTCATGTGATTATGGCGGCATAATCTCATAAATGTTTAAAAATATCGATTTGAATACATCCTAATTGAAAGTTTGGCTGTTTCAATTAGGATTGGCTCCTAATTGGCTGATCAGAATGGAAAAATAACCTCTGTGCCAGTAACACGTTCCATTCACTGCATGTATTACTGTGCAAAATATCATTATTACACTTGGGTGATGCAAGAAGATATCAGATTATGTTGAATAGTTGAATAGAAATGCCGCATGCGTTTCTTGCAGACGATAATTGTTATCTCGTATACAAGTATTAAAATAAAAATGATTGTTGAAAATTGAAGATGTTTCCAAGAGAATTATTGTTGTAAAAATGTTAGCATGCGTTCTGGAAACCGCAATATAATGTATGCAATAACGCAATAACAATCTCAACCAATGGCTGGGCGAAGATCCATCATGCCCCCTGTGTTCAACACCAGCCACACTTAGGCATATCCTCACTGGATGTAAAGTAAGCCTCTCCCAAGGACGGTACACCTGGAGACATAATCAAGTGCTCAAATGCCTGGCAGCGACTCTGGAACGCAGGAGAACAGCCAACAATGCCCTGCCGCCCAGAACAACCAACTCAGTTAAGACAATTGCCTTTGTTGGGGGGGGGGGGGGGAGGCAATGGAAAATTCCACCAAGGACCAGGTTTGGACAACTGGAGGAAGCCCGGGATTGGCAGATGCTGGTGGATATGGACCAACGGCTTACAGTTCCATCAGAGATAGCCATCACCAACTTGAGGCCTGATCTTGTGCTCTGGTCGAACTCTCAGCACATGGTGTATTTTGTGGAGCTCACAGTCCCTTGGGAGGATGCTGTGCAGGAAGCCTTCGAAAGAAAAGAACTGCGATATACAGAACTTGCAGCGGAGGCAGAACAGCGGGGCTGGAGAGCTAAGATCTGCCCGGTAGAAGTTGGATGTCGAGGATTCGTGGCAACATCTACCTTAAGACTGATGAAGGACCTGGGGATCAGCGGACAAGGCCATCAAAGAAACATCATGGGTGGCAGAGCGGATTAGCCAGTGGCTCTGGCTGAAGAGGAAATACCCCATTTGGTCTCCCAAATAACCGACTAGACAGATGCAGAGGGGGGTGGCTCTGCCACGCCAGAATGTACCGCTGAGCCTGCTGGAGACGTCGTGTGTTCAATCAGCGAAACGTCGATGAAAGTAGGTGCCCACTTGATAACCCCAATGATGTGTCTGCCTAGCCTTTCTCAACATCGGAGGAGCATAGTAGTGTGCAGAAGGCTCCCATCACCATCGGGAGTATATTGATATTTGGCACTCTGGACATTTAACATCTAGTCCTGTGTATTTGTAAACATTTAACCTGGAATTATCCAGTGACTGCCGTGAATAGAATGGCTGACAACAGGGGAAAGACCTTGTGACTACTGGAAAGACAGCTGACAGGAGGAAATAGACCCCACCTGGGGCAGGCATGGGCTAGCTACACATGTCAGCAGGATCCAATACCATTCAGTATTTTGGAGACACCCGCATATGGCTACGAAAAGAATTAAAGAAAGAATACTTCTAGAGTCTGCGATAGCGGGGGCGGAAGATGACTCATTAACGGATAATACGGCTATAGACGTAGGAACGGAAAATACCATGAGCAATACATGCACTCAACAAGAACCATGCGCACAATCATCATCCGAGTAGAGGCTTGAGGTCTGCTCCTGCGGCTGGATGAAAATCACATCTTCAAAGGGCTTGAAAATACATCAAGGAAAGAAAGGGTGCTTGAGAGAGGGAAAACAGGGATTGATAAGTTCTTCCTGAGAAGTCAATCAAGTAAGTCGAATGAAGTCCAGCGACTGGAGTCTCACCAAATTTCGCAGGGCATCAGCCCCCCTGATGAAGGAAACTCTAGCAGTTACGCAGGCAGAGGAAGATATGGAGCCCATCCAGCCAAGAAAACCAGCAATGGAGAAAAAGATCAGCGGAAGAAAATCTCGGGTCAAATGGCCTGGAGCCTCTGAGAAGAAAGAATGGGAGACCATAAATGAAGACCTGACCCGTATCTTACAGGGTGTAAGGGGTACAGTTGAAAGAAAGCTTGATAAGATGGGGGGCATCATCTATAGCAATGGACAGAACGATATGGAATAAGGGAGAAAAAGGAAAAGGCACCGCTGTGGAAAGCAAGTCCAGACCGCAAAAGGAGATGGAATGCCTAATCCGGGAGAGAAGGCAGCTCAAGAAGCAGTGGAGGAAGGCTTCTGATAGTGAGAAGGAGGGCATCCACATTCTCCAGGGAAACATCAAAAACCGTTTAGCAACCCTGAGATGAGCAGAGTACCTGCGGAAATCACGAAAAAAGAAAGAACGCACGAGATCACGCTTCTTCAAGGACCCCTATAAGTTCGTAAAATCACTTTTCATCAAAGAAAAAGGAGGAAACCTGAAAACAACAAGGCAGGAGCTGGACGATCAGCTGGAAAGAATGCATGCGGATGACAAGAGACACCAGAATACAGCTATTCCATCGGACATCCCACCAATTGAACAACCAGAGCACAAGATGGACATTAGTCCTCCAAAGTCGAGGGAGTGGAACAGACAGTAAAGCGGGCAAGAGCATCTTCAGCCCCTGGGCCAAATGGGGTTCCGTATCGACTCTACAAGGGTGCTCCTGATGTTCTTCGCTTCCTGTGGAGGCTAATGAGAGTGGCTTGGGAGAAGAGAGTCATACCGAAAGCATGGCGCAGGGCAGGAGGAATCCTGATTCCGAAAGAGAAGGAATCCACAGATATCAGCCAATTCCGCCCTATCAGTCTCCTCAATGTAGAGGGTAAGATTTTCTTCAGCATCATAGCTCAGAGGATGACAAGCTATTTAGAGAGAAACAACCTTGTGGATACAACAGTCCAAAAAGCAGGCATCCCAGGGTTCTCTGGATGTCTCGAACATACCAGCATGATTTGGCACCAAATCCAGACTGCAAGAAAAGAAAAGAGAGACCTGCATGTCATTTTTCTTGACCTTGCCAACGCGTTTGGAACTGCCCCTCACAGTTTCCTCTGGGCATCCTTTGACTTCTTCAGGATACCAGAGACTATCACAAGCCTTGTCAAGGCTTATTTTCAAGATCTGCAGCTCTGTTTCACCACGCCTGACCTCACGTCCACATGGCACTGCATGGAGATTGGCATTATGGCGGGGTGTACCATCTCCCCATTGATTTTTACAATGGCTATGGAAGTCATCATAAGGGCCTCCAAGTGGGTGGTGGATGGCGAGCGGCTGAAGTCTGGAGTCCGTCTACCACCCATCAGGGCCTACATGGATGACATGACAATCATAACAACACAGCACCTTGCACCAGGCGCTTTGTTAGGAAAGCTTCAAGGAAACATCACTGGGGTCAGAATGAAATTCAAGCCATCCAAATCAAGAAGCATTTCTATAATCAAAGGCAAACTGACAGATCAAAGGTTCTTCATTGATCAAGAAACTATTCCAACTGTGTCAGAGAAGCCAATCAAACGTCTGGGAAGGTGGTATAACTCTAAACTGAAGGACACTGATCAGGCTAACGTGTTTAGGCAAGAAGTCATCAAAGGTCTGGCGAACATCGACCGATCCATGCTGCGTGGAAAGCTGAAAATCTGGTACCTGCAGTTTGGGTTACTACCTCGCCTTATGTGGCCACTAACCATGTATGATATCACCCTCACAAGAGTCGAGAAGATAGAAAGAACAATCAGCTCTTTCGTGAGAAAGTGGTTAGGTGTTCCTCGGTGCCTGAGCAGCGTAGGCCTGTACGGTCAGGGGGTACTCCAGCTGCCTCTCTCTAGCCTCACAGAGGAGTTCAAGTGCACTAAAGTCAGACTAGCGATGATCCTGGCAGAATCAAGCGACACTGTCATCCGAGCTGCTGCTCCAACCCTGGCAACAGGAAAGAAGTGGACGGCTAAGAATGCGACACAGCAGGCAAAATCTGCTCTCCACCAAGGCGACATGATAGGGCAAATCCAACATGGAAGAAGTGGCTTGGGGCTTGGCGGAAAGCGACCTTGCTGGAACAAGGCATCATCACTGGAGCGCCGGAAGTTGGTCGTGACCGAAGTCCGCCGACAGGAGGAGTTGAGTAGGTGTGCCAAGGCTGTGTCGCAAGCTAAACAGGGCCAGTGGATGAGATGGGAAAGTGTGGAAAAGAGGAAGATAAGCTGGAAGGACATGTGGGAGATGGAGGCGATCAGGATAAGTTTCCACATTCGAGCAACCTATGATGTCCTTCCTAGCCCAAAAAATCTCAGCCAATGGCTGGGCGAAGATCCATCATGCCCCCTGTGTTCAACACCAGCCACATTTAGGCACATCCTCACTGGATGTAAAGTAAGCCTCTCCCAAGGACGGTACACCTGGAGCCATAATCAAGTGCTCAAATGCCTGGCAGCGACTCAGGAACGCAGGAGAACAGCCAACAATGCCCTGCCGCCCAGAACAACCAACCCAGTTAAGACAATTGCCTTTGTTGGGGGGGGGTGGAGGAAGCCCGGGATTGGCAGATGCTGGTGGATATGGACCAACGGCTTACAGTTCCATCAGAGATAGCCATCAACAACTTGAGGCCTGATCTTGTGCTCTGGTCGAACTCTCAGCACATGGTGTATTTTGTGGAGCTCACAGTCCCTTCGGCGGATGCTGTGCAGGAAGCCTTCGAAAGAAAGAAACTGCGATATACAGAACTTGCAGCGGAGTCAGAACAGCGGGGCTGGAGAGCTAAGATCTGCCCGGTAGAAGTTGGATGTCGAGGATTCGTGGCAACATCTACCTTAAGACTGATGAAGGACCTGGGGATCATCGGACAAGCCCTACGCCAGGACATCAAAGAAGCATCACGGGTGGCAGAGCGGAGTAGCCAGTGGCTCTGGCTGAAGAGGAAAGACCCCATTTGGTCTCCCAAATAATCGACTAGACAGATGCAGAGGGGGTGGTTCTGGGACGCCAGAATGCACCGCTGAGCCTGCTGGAGACGTCGTGGGTTCAATCAGCGAAACGTCGATGAAAGTAGGTGCCCACTTGATAACCCCAATGATTTGACTGCCTAGCCTCTCTCAACATCGGAGGAGGATAGGTGAGTGCAGAAGGCTCCCATCACCATCGGGAGTATATTGATATTTGGCACTCTGGACTTTTAACATCTAGTCCTGTGCATTTTAAACATATGCAGCAATGAAAAAGGAAACGTTGTGTAATGATGGATATCCTCTTTCTTTAGTAAACGTAGTTTCTCCACTGCTGTGGATCCTCACCCATATGTCATCTGCATCTTGCAGTTCTGCTCGCGCTCCCCTTGCCTCCGCATGAAACCAACAAAGACTTCCCATAGTCCTTCACTTTCACCCCACCAGCCTCCTTCTCCAACACATTATTGTCCATATCTCCCCTCATATCTTCCCATCCCCATTGCCTCTCACCTTCCATAAATACCGCTCACTCTGCAACTCCTTGGTTCATTCATCCCGTCGGAGCCAAACCACCCTCTCTCCAGGCACCATCATCTGCAGCACAGATGTAACACCAGTCACTATACCTCATGCCTTACATCCGACTAAGATACCAGTATTCCTTCTCCGTGAGAGATGTTCACGTGCACCTCCACTGACGCCATCTGCTGCTTTTGGTGCTCCTGATGTGTTCCCCTTTACATCGGCGAGAGCAAGCGTTGACCAGACGAACATATCACCGAATACCTGCTCTCGGTTGGGGAGGTGGTACACCATATTCCGGTTACTAAATATTATAACTCGTTTTATCATTCCCACACGCATTCGTGTACTTGGTATTCCGCTTAAGTATCTTACAGATTAACGGTACGAGCACAAAACCCTTCAATATTTAGTAACTAACCGGATCAACTACTCCCCCCTTCTACCCACACCCTCTACGCCCCTCTCCAAATTGCCCTATCTGCATTCGCGCTCGTGTCTCCCTTCCGTCTACCCACGTGAAACCATCTGCCGGTAAACCGCATTCACCTATCAAAATCACAATCACAATCACAATAATCATAATCACAGTCACAATCACAATCACAATAATACTTTACTGGCCAAGTTTGTTTTGCAACATACGAGGAATTTCATTTGCCAAGTGTGTCATACAAATAAAAGCAACTGAACACAAAATGCATTTAACATAAACATGGACTCCTCCACATTCCTCACTATAATGGAAGGCAAAAATGTTTTCAAATCTTTTCCTTTCTATACTCTCCCGCGCTCGCGGCCCTTGAACCCTCCGCTGACGGGACGATCTTGACTGCCGTAGCTGGCGGCGTTTGGGCCCTCTACATCGGGGCAATCAGCTCCTGCATCGGGGGGGATGTCAGCTCCCCCTCACCGGCGATCGGACGCAGGGTCGGGGCTGGTCGAGGCTCTGCGTCGTTGGAGCTTCCCGCCTCGGCCTCTGCCGAGACTGCGAGCTCTTGATGCAGGTCGCGATTGGAGCGATTCCAGGCAAGGGATCAGCTCCGATGTAAATCCAGGCCCCGCGGTGAGGCTCAAGTCAGCCCGAAGAGGTCTCCAGCTCCATCGATGGAAGGCCGCAGAGCGACTAGAGATGCGTCCCGAAAATCGCATCTCCGGCAAGGTAGGAAACTGAAAAAAAGTTTGGCACGGCGCCCCCTGGTGGACCTAGCCACATATCATGCCAGACTTTGTCCCACCCTCATCTCTCTTCCGTCTTTCTACCCTGGCACAAGCACAATCAGTGTGAAGAATTCCCCGACCTGAAGAGTTAACGAACCATGTTCTCCATACATACTGTACGACGCTGGAATTTACTCTAATGATGTGTTTCTCCAACACCTGCAGTTTCTTGCGTCTTCACATTTCTGAACATATTCGACTAGTTCCTCGTGTTAAACGGAATCCAAAAATAGTACGACCTTTTATGCTAATTTTGAGCGTACACGACAATTCGTCTTCCCTTTTTTTGCATCCCACATATCTATGTCAAGCAACAGCACACCGATTTCCACAGTTACCTTGAACGAATTTCTCAGCTTTCTACCTATTCTCCCAGTTAATCACGCTCTGTTACATTTGAACAGACGATGATCCTTTGCATAAAATTGTTCACGGTATGACGACTCCCACTGCTTCAACACCAGCCATCGATCATCCTGGCACACTTTGTCCATCCAGGTGCTGCAAATTGGAGGCAACTTACAGATGACAATTCCTACCAATTCGAAAGTTTTTGTGGTGTAGGAAGAAGTCAGACCATCATGGGCAATTTCACGCAGTCACATTGTGTATATGCAAATTCCAGAGAGACATCATAGAAACATAGAAACATAGAAAATAGGTGCAGAAGTAGGCCCTTCGGTCCTTCGAGGCTGCACCGCCATTCAATATGATCATGGCTGATCATCCAACTCAGTATCCTGTACCTGCCTTCTCTACATACCCCCTGATCCCTTTAGCCACAAGGGCCACATCTAACTCCCTCTTAAATATAGCCAATGACCTGGCCTCAACTACCTTCTGTGGCAGAGAATTACAGAGATTCACCACTCTCTGTGTGAAAAATGTTTTTCTCATCTCAGTCCTAAAAGATTTCCCCCTTATCCTTAAACTGTGACCCATTGTTCTGGACTTCCCCAACATCGGGAACAATCTTCCTGCATTTAGCCTTTGTAAGTTGCTATAAAACACCCCCTCAATCTTCTAAATTCTAGCGAGTACAAGCCGAGCCTATCCAGTCTTTCTTCATATGAACGTCCTGACATCCCAGGAATCAGTCTGGTGAACCTTCTCTGTACTCCCTCTATGGCAAGAATGCATTTCCTCAGATTTGGAGACAAAAACTCTACGCAATACTCCAGGTGTGGTCTCACCAAGACCCTGAACAACTGCAGTAGAACCTCCCTGCTCCTATACTCAAATCCTTTTGCTATGAATGCTAACATACCATTCGCTTTCTTCACTGCCTGCTGCACCTGCATGCCTACTTTCAATGACTGGTGTACCATGACACCCAGGTCTCGTTGCATCTCCCCATTTCCTAATTGGCCACCATTCAGATAATAGTCTACTTTCCTGTTTTTGCCACCAAAGTGGATAACCTCACATTTATACACATTATACTGCACCTGCCATGCATTTGTCCACTCACCCAGCCTATCCAAGTCACCTTGCAGCCTCCTAGCATCTTCCTTACAGCTAGCACTGCCCCCCAGCTTCGTGTCATCCGCAAACGTGGAGATGTTGCATTGCAATCATATTAGAACAAACCAGGCTATGAGATTGGCCATTTCCCATTTCGTTCTCCGTACGTATAACCTATCGACAGGTTTTTCCTCGATTTCCAAAGATGTCAGGAGTTCCCTTTCAATTTTAACGTACTGCGGACATATTATGGTGACATTTCGCCATACACCATTAATTGCATTTGCTCGTACTCTTTTCAATATTCATCTCCACCTGCCTCTGTCTCCAATCAGATGAGCAGCGATACGCAGGTCTAGAGTTCCCTCATCACCAGAATAACAATACCACGTCCGTCCGCGAGTCTCCCGTGCTCCCCGTTTTACCATAGCTTTCTCCTCGTCCAAATCATTAATATATATTGTAAATAGTTGGGGTCCCAGCACTGAGCCTTCCGGTACCCCACTATTCACTGACGGCCATTCTGAAAAGGACCCGTTTACTCCTACTCTTTGCTTCCTGTCTGCCAGCCAGTTCTCTATCCACATCAATACTGAATCCCCAATAACCATATAACCATATAACCATAACTGCACGGAAACAGGCCATCTCGGCCCTTCAAGTCCGTGCCGAACACTTTTATTTTTATTTTTAGTTTTTAATTTACTTCCCCCTAGTCCCATCTACCTGCACTCAGACCATAACCCTCCATTCCTTTCCCGTCCATATACCCATCCAATCTATTTTTAAAGGATAACATCGAACCTGCCTCCACCACTTCCACTGGAAGCTCATTCCACACAGCTACCACTCTCTGAGTAAAGAAGTTCCCCCTTATGTTCCCCCTAAACTTCTGTCCCTTAATTCTCAAGTCATGTCCCCTTGTTTGAATCTTCCCTACTTTCAATGGGAAAAGCTTATCCACGTCCACTCTGTCTAACCCGCTCATAATTTTAAAGACCTCTATCAAGTCCCCTCTTAACCTTCTGCGCTCCAAAGAATAAAGGCCTAACTTGTTCAACCTTTCTCTGTAACTTAGTTGCTGAAACCCAGGCAACATTCTAGTAAATCTCCTCTGTACTCTCTCTATTTTGTTGACATCCTTCCTATAATTAGGCGACCAAAATTGTACTCCATACTCCAGAATTGGCCTCACCAATGCCTTGTACAATTTTAACATTACATCCCAACTTCTATATTCAATGCTCTGATTTATAAAGGCCAGCACCCCAAAAGCTTTCTTTACCACCCTATCTACTTGAGATTTCACCTTCAGTGAACTATGCACAGTTATTCTTAGATCCCTCTGTTCAACTGCATTCCTCAATTCGCTACCATTTACCATGTACGTCATATTTTGATTTGTCCTACCGAGATCTAGCACCTCACATTTGTCAGCATTAAACTCCATCTGCCATCTTTCAGCCCATTCTTCCAAATGGCCTAAATCTCTCTGTAGACTTTGAAAATCTACTTCATTATCCACAACACCACCTATCTTAGTATCATCTGCATACTTACTAATCCAATTTTCCACACCATCATCCAGATCATTGATGTACATGACAAACAACAGTGGACCCAACACAGACCCCTGAGGCACCCCACTAGTCACCGGCCTCCAACCTGACAAACAGCCATCCACCATTACTCTCTGGCATCTCCCATTCAGCCACTGTTGAATCCATCTTGCTACTCCACCATTAATACCCAACAATTGAATCTTCTTAACCAACCTTCCATGAGGAACCTTGTCAAAGGCCTTACTGAAGTCCAGATAGACAACATCCACTGCTTTACCCTCATCAATTTCCCTAGTAACCTCTTCGAAAAATTCAAGAAGATTAGTCAAGCATGACCTTCCAGGCACAAATCCATGTTGACTGTTCCTAATCAGACCCTGCTTATCCAGATGCTTATATACATTATCTTTAAGTATCCTTTCCCTTAATTTGCCCACCACTGACGTCAAACTAACAGGTCTATAATTGCTAGGTTTACTCTTAGAACCCTTTTTAAACAACGGAACAACATGCGCAGTACACCAATCCTCCGGCACTATTCCCGTTTCTAATGACATTTGAAATATTTCTGTCATAGCCCCTGCTATTTCTACACTAACTTCCCTCAATGTCCTAGGGAATATCCTGTCAGGACCTGGAGACTTATCCGTTTTCATATATTTCAAAAGTGTCCGCACCTCCTCTTCTTTGAATCTCACAGTTTGCATTGCTACTCTGCTTGTTTCCCTTACCTCACATAATTCCATATCCTTCTCCTTGGTGAATACCGAAGAAAAGAAATTGTTCAATATCTTCCCCATCTCTTTTGGCTCTGCAGATAGCTGTCCACTCTGACTCTCTAATGGACCAATTTTATTCTTTGTTATCCTTTTGCTATTAATATAGCTGTAGAAATCCTTTGGATTTACTTTCACCTTACTTGCCAAAGCAACCTCATATCTTCTTTTAGCTTTTCTAATTTATTTCTTAATATTCTTTTTGCATTCTTTATACTCCTCAAGCACCTTATTTACTCCATGCTGCCTATAATTATTGTAGATCTCGCTCTTTTTCCCAACCAAGTGTCCAATTTCCGTTGAAAACCATGGCTCTTTCCAATTTTTACTATTTCCTTTCAACCGAACAGGGACATAAAGATTCTGTACTCTTAAAATTTCACCCTTAAATGTCCTCCGTTTTTATTTTATATCCTTCCCATAAAACAACATGTCCCAATTCACTCATTTAAAATCCTTTCGCATCTCCTCAAAGTTAGCCTTTCTCCAATCAAAAATCTCAACGCTAGGTCCAGGTCTGTCCCTCTCCATAATTATATTGAAACTAATGGTATTGTGACCACTGGACCCGAAGTGCTCCCCGACGCACACCTCCGCCACCTGCCCTGTGTCATTTCCTAACAGGAGGTCCAGCACTGCCCCTTCTCGAGTAGGTATCTCTATGTATTGCTGCAAAAAACTATCCTGCGCACATTTTACAAACTCCAAACCATCCAGCCCTTTTACTGAATGTGTTTCCCAGTCTATGTGTGGAAAATTGAAATATCCCACAATCACTACCTTGTGCTTACTACTAATATCTGCTATCTCCTTACATATTTGCTCTTCCAATTCTCGCTCCCCATTTGGCGGTCTATAATACACCCCTATAAGTGTTGCTACACCTTTCCCAGTTCTTAGTTCCGCCCAAATAGCCTCCCTAGACGAGCCCTCTAATCTATCCTGCCAAAGCACTGCTGTAATATCTTCCTTGACAAGCAATGCAACACCCCCACCTCTTGCCCCTCCAATCCTATCACCCCCGAAGCAACGAAATCCTGGAATATTTAGTTTCCAATCACAGCCCTCCTGCAACCATGTTTCACTGATCGCCACAACATCATACTTCCAGGTGTCAATCCAGGCTCTAAGCTCATCCACCTTTCTTACAATGCTCCTAGCATTAAAATATACACATTTAAGAAACCCACCGCCACTTATTCTCTGTTTATTATCTTTTTCTTCTTTCTCCCCTACATTTTGGGTCCGAGTGCGGCCCTTCTCTGCCTCCTGCCTCCCACTTTTTCCACTAGATTTCTCTATTTGAGTCTCCCCCCCCCAACCGTTCTAGTTTAAAGTCTCCCCAGTAGCCTTAGCAAATCTCCCCGCCAGGATATTGGTCCCCCTCGGGTTCAAGTGCAAACCGTCCTTTCTGTACAGGTCACACCTTCCCCAAAAGAGGTCCCAATGATCCAGAAATTTGAATCCCTGCCCGCTGCGCCAGTTCCTCAGCCACGCATTTACCCTCCACCTCTTTCCATTCCTACTATCACCGTCGCGTGGCACAGGTAGTAATCCTGAGATTGTTACCTTTGCGGTCCTTCTCCTTAACTCTCCTCCCAACTCCCTAAATTCTCCTTTCAGGACCTCTTCTCTTTTCTACCTATATCATTGGTACCTATGTGTACCACAACCTCAGGCTCCTCTCCCACCGATTTCAGGATATCTTGGGCGCGTTCAGACACATCCCTGACCCTGGCACCAGGGAGGCAAACTACCATCCGAGTCTCCTGACTGCGTCCAGAGAATCGCCTATCCGACCCCCTAACCATAGAGTCCCCTATTACTATTGCCCTCCTCTTCTTTTCCCTACCCTTCTGAGCAATAGGGCCGTCTCTGTGCCGGAGGCCCGGCCGCTGTCGCTTCCACCAGCAAGGCTGTCCCCCCAAACAGTACTCAAACAGTACTCAAACAGTACTCAAACAATACCGTATGCTTTAAGTTTGTATAATAATCTCTTATGTGGGACCTTGTCGAAAGCCTTCTGAAAGTCCAGATATAACACATCCACTAGTTCTCCCTTACCTACTCTACTAGTTACATCCTTGAAAAATTCTATAAGTTCACATCATCCGAGGTGAGTATCCAACTTGGGTCAAGAGCGCGATGAGGCACCAGCTCTCTTTCTCCCATTACTCAGCTCTCTCACTCTGCCCAATTTATGGAATGCCGCGGCACATCCCACCCTCGAACCCTTGTCATGAATGTCCAAACAAAATCCTACGTTCTTAACAGGTCACGTTATATAATTATGTCAGCTTCAATGCGGTACCGCCACAGGGCTACTTTCGGATCTCTGCGGTTTCAGCATTCGGAACAAACCATTCACACTGCAAATCACCAATTCTCTCCTGCAATACCAATCAGTTTGTTTCCAAGAACAATTTGCCATGAAATCGTTTGATCCGCCACGGCTGTTCTTTCACCTCTACCTGTTTAAACATTTAAGTACTAACAAACAACTTGCCCTCAAAGCTATGACTAACATTTACATTTTTGTAAATTTATGTTACCGACTTCGGTGCCAACGGTGCAGTCTGCGTTGCACTGGATATGTCAAAGATAGATTCAGTAGTATCTTTTCAGAACTCAAGGGGAAGGTATAACTCGGATTCCATGGACCTTGAGTTCTCTGCATTGAACCCAGTCAGGACTATGTTCAGTTGACCCCAGGCATTGTTCCTCTCGCCACTTTAAATAAAAAACACGCTTTATTCTTGGCAAAATGTAGCGATTCGGTCATTGACATCAACGATATGTGAGAAGTTCCATAGTCATATTGGAACAAACCAGGCTATGATTTAGCCATTTCCCATTTCGCTCTCTGTACGTATAACATATCGACAGGTTTTGCCTCGATTTCAAAAGATGTCAGGAGTTCCCTTTCAATTTGAACGTACTGCGGGCATATTATGGTGACATCTCGCCATACACTATTAATTGCATTTGCTCGTACTCTTTTCAATATTCATCTCCACCTGCCTCTGTCTCCAATCAGATGAGCCGCGACTCGCAAGTCTAGAGTTCCCTCTTCACCAGAATAACAATACCACGTCCGTCCGTGAGTCTCCCGTGCTCCTCGTTTTACCATAGCTTTCTCCCCATAGTAGGTTCGGTCATTCAGGCTACCACGCAACTACAAATATGCAGATGTTCCAATGAGATTTAATTAACGGGAAACGCTTTCTCTGATGCAGTCTTCTCGAATATTGCATGACATGCGAGTATTCTCAATAGTTTCCCTTTTCGCTCAAGAACGGAAGAACGCCCCCCCCATTACCAACCCCGCTCTCCCATTCGCACACATACGCACGCATACATGTTAAGTTGGTGTGAAAAATACTTTGTGTTAAAATAAGCAAACATTTTCTGAAATATTTATTTCAAGTAAAACAAATCGTGATATAGTTCCTGGGATTTTGATATGTTTTTTTCAGGATAAGAATTAGTATGGCATTGATGTTAACAGGAACAACGATAATATATTGCCCATTACAAATTTAGGTCTGTGCATCGCTAATTAAAATTCCAGTTGAATGTGCATATGTCTCCTGAGTTTACGAAGCTTTGTTGTACACTTAAATAATTTAGAAATAAACACAAGAGGGCGTTTAATAATTTTCTTCATTTCATCTCTGAAGTTTTTTTGGGACGCAGCATAAATGAAGGTGTTTGTACAAGTGCTTAAAACTCTTAACTGGAATCCAGTTTCTTCTGCAACGGCGAATGGGTCTCTGTAATCAGATTTCATCAGTTGATTATCGGTAAAATGTAGAGCAACAAAGCAAGCAAAATTTACCGTCCACAATAGAAGGAAACTGCCAGATATCGCGAGTAGTAAAATGATCGATTTCCGTCGGTTCTCTATTTCTTGATCCATCCGGCACTTCTCACCTTCATTTCCCCGTAGTTTGCTTCTGATTCTGTTCGCCAGTATAATATGACTTATCGTTAAGGCGTTGAATAGGAAGATCAATACAAATGGTAGAAATGGTGTTAAGATGGTGTCTAACCATAAGAATGCAGCCCAGATAGGTAAAGTATAGAAGCTTGATTTTACAGTGCAGTACCAGGTCACATTGTCAATTACTTCACGTGGTTCAAGTAAGAAGAAGACTGGCATATTTTCAACAATGCATAATAAACAAACGATCGTTATAACCGTTGTTGAATTTTTTTGAGTGCAGTACTTAGTTTTTAACGACTGACAACAAATAGCAACCCATCGATCAAAGGTAAAGGCCACTGTCAACCAAACGGAACAATCAATAACAATGTAAATCAAGGTCGCATTGAGACGGCAGATCGGAGTGTAATGTAGGACTGAACTTGGAAAAAACGCATCATTAATCTCAAAAAGAATTGGACCAAATATCAGATGCATTAGGTTGGATGCCGCCATCCATACTAGGTATCGGGTGATGCATATGGAGAGCCCACACTTTCCGGTCGACAGGATGGAGATTGTCAATATATTAGCTGCAAAGAATAAAGGGAATTGCATTAAAAGTGTTTTGTGTCGCGACCAATCGAAGGTAAATAGTCTTTCTTCCACATTTTGCATTCTTTCCATTGCTCATTTATCCACAGTTTTTCATTAAATCCATGGAATGAATAATAATCAGAATACGGTTTCTAACTCGTGTCTATTACCCCGAATTTATGCACAAAATGGGGCTATTACAGCAACCAACGCTTGTAGGGATTTTTGTTTATCTTTCAAATTTCCTCTGAAAAAATCATTGTTTCCATGGTCCATTGTTTCCAAAAATCATCGTTTCATATCTGGGAAAACCATAACAGTGCTGGCATGATTCAACTGTGAGATTGATTAGAATGATAAGGAAAGTGGTCGGTATGCATTAAGTATTTTTATTAAAGGCCACGTTGTGATATATCTGCAGATTAATTTCAGACGTTAAAGCTGCGGTTTTCAGAAAATATTATACTATCTTTGATATTTATTAACAGTTTATTTTTAATAAAGTCGTCATGCTTAAACTATCCTCGGTATGTTCTCACTTTGTTATAATACAGTAACAACAAACAGGCGTCTTTTCTCAACAGAAACATAAAACAAATTGCTGCACAACAAATCGTGATGTAGGCCTTTGAACAATTATGCAAGTATAATCGAGAAATAAGTCTGATACATGTGCTGAGTGAATGTAAGGTTACATTGTTATCACAACATTGAGGTCCGCCGTCGCCGATACTACCAGATAACAGTTGCCGTTTTTGCAAAAACCTCAAATTTCGCCACGGACAAATGTATTTGATTATCTGATCACATCTTTTATTTGATGGTGATCGAATAACAGTTGTAATTTTGACAACAAAAATAGTTTGTTGCATTTTTCTATCGCGCATTCTATTCCAGAGTTAATAAAATGCTTGACGAAATTAATCTCATCCAGTACATATCCCCATTTATCGTCGGCACTGTCTTCAAACTTATTAGGGAATTAAGTCCATCACTTTTTGAGCGCAGCAAAATACACTTTTATGACGCTTATAATGGGTTAGCTGTATCTGGAGCAATTCCCTACGTTCGTTGACTTTATCGACATGATACAAAAGCATATCATATTTAAGTAACTCTTTCTTCGGCCTTAGAGTTTAAAGCTCGTCCAGAAGATCAGTGAATAATATATTGTGCTGTTGCCGTAAGCAGTGGCTTCGTCTGGCAATTGAAAATGGAAGGAAGACCACTGAAGATTTTCTGCCACAGGTACCAATGTAAAAAGCGGACCATGGAAAAACATGGAAAAGTATTCTTGAAAAATGTTTCGCCGGGACACTGAAATCATACTTGCTTGTGTACGAAATTAAAATACCTTATTTTAAAATATCACAGAGAGATTAGTTTCTAATTTAGATCCATCAGTTTCGGTTCTGGCGTCGCAGCGTATCAGCACAACATTAGGGAGCTGAGTGTCGTCCTAGCCCTGGCCTTTGCGCACTTATGCACATTTTCGATGTTCGCCTACGACCACACCAAGACCACGTCCGATGTCATTGCCCTGACTCTGCACTCATGTGAAGAAACACCTCGTGGAATTTGGAGTCACCACTCCCCTCCACAAACGGATCCTCAACTTCCTAACCTACAGAGCACATTTAGTGAGACCACGTGACAAATCGTCATCCAAGATAATTCTCAATATTGGTGCCCCACCAGGATTCGTTCTCACCCTTCCTCTATGCCCCTTATATACTCACGGCTTTGGAGCCAAATACCAATCAATATCAATCTACATGTTTGCATATGATACTACACTAGTTGTACGGCTATCTAATAGTGACGAGACGAAATACAGAAGGAAGATTGAGAATCTTGTAATTTGGTTGCAAAATAACAACATATCTCCCAATGTCAGGAAGACAAAGTAGATCGTGAATGATTTTAGTAAGAAAGGCCGTCCACACACCCCAGTCCACGTTGATGTAGCCGACGTATAGGTTGGCAAAAGCGTCAAGTACCGAGGAATAAATGTCACCAGCGATTTGCCCTCCCACATCGAAGCAATGGCTTGGAAAGCACATCAACGCCACAGCCTCCATAGAGCTATGAGCAATTTCGATTTGGCTCCAACAACCCTCAACAACGACTACACATGCGCCGTGGAAAGCAACGTATCGGGAGGCAACACAGCTTGGTTTGGGAACAGTTCAATTCACATCGCAAGAAATTGCAGAGCCTTGCGGACGTAGCCCTGACCATCTCAGCAACCAGCCAGCCTTCCATCGACTACATCTGCACTTCACACAGCTTCAGCAATGAAACCAACAGAATGAACGACCAGTCTCTCCAGGCCACTCTCTCTTTCTTTCTTAGCTGTTTTACACCTCAATACAGATTCAGTAACAGTTTATTTCCAGCTGTTATCAGGTAGACAGCGGTGCTGAACATCCACAACCTCATTGCCAGATCTTTGAACTTCTTTTCATCGGAGTTTATGTAATATATTCAACGTTATATATTTGCACTAGCTGTTTTACACCTCGTTATTTATCTGCACACTGCGGGCGGCTTGATTGATTGATGTTTAGTATTGTCCTGGACTGGATAGCACGGACACAAAAGCTTTTCATTAAATCGCGGTACACGTGACAGCAATAAACTAAACTAAACTTTACTAAACCAAGCGAATGCAACTCATCTCCAATTAGTTTTCCGGCAACGAACAAGGCGATGTCCATCAATAATAAGAAAGAATAATGTTCTGGTCGCGGAAAGAGCCCATTTCCCTCTGCTGTTAGGACAAGAATGTAAAATAGAGGTCAAATCCACTATGTCGGCATGTCAAGCAGGTTAAGGCGTACGTAGAAAAAGACTACGGAAGTTGCTTACCAGGAACTCCAATTATTACAAGAATGGGGTAGTAGATGCGATCGACCATTAATTTTACGGGCAGTCCCATAATCGTTGAATGCGACGTTTCCAGTTAGTTGAAAAGGCTTGCGAATCTCTTGCTTTCATGTTTGCTGTCTCGTTTATATCTCAGATAAACCTCGAGGGTATAATGAGCCGCGCAAATGATTGCCAATGTTTACGACATGTGTGATACAGTATGTCATTAATATTTTCGTACGCATGCTCAATACAAATAATGCGAGTTAAAGAGGCTTTACTATATTATTTATGGGAGTATAAGCGAGTTCGGTATTTATACTCCATGCGCATGCCCAGGTCATAGATCACTGGAGATAAACACTAGAGGGTGCGGATCTGCTGTGTGTTATTTTTGGTTATCAGTTCCAAGTGTTGTTTGCTTTGATTGATGGACTATATTAATGGGATCATGCTAGCTGTACTCAGTCGATGTGCAATATTCAGAGCAGCGCTCACATAATGTGTTCTTTGCTGAACTAAATTCCTTTTCTTGTTCCTTGACCTGCTGTTTTTTTTTCTATTTCCCTTCATACCTCTCTGCTGTGTCGCATGGGGAACGGCTGTAAAATGACACAATAAATGGTGGGTAAGCACACGGAGTCAACACTAATTTGAAATGCAACACTAACACGAGCCTTTTAGCCCATCTACACATAGAAGTTGCATATACGAGGATTTGCAGATGCGATATTACCAAAAAAAGATACAATGTATCGGAGTAACTTAGCCGGCCAGGCAACATCTCTGGATGACATGGATATGCGACGTTTCTGGAGGGAGTGCTTCTTCAGATTTTTTTCTCACCGAGTACGTAACGAATATAAGTAAGTAAGTAAGTTTTTAAGAAAGAACTGCAGATGCTGGAAAATCGAAGGTACATAAAAATGCTGGAGAAACTCAGCGGGTGCAGCAGCATCCATGGAGCGAAGGAAATAGGCAACGTTTCGGGCCGAAACCCTTCTTCAGACGGATGGGGGGTAAGTACGTTTATTGGCCATGTATCAACATAAAAGGAATCTGCCTTGGTGCTCCGCCCACAAGTAACAACGTGACATACAGTGACAGTTACGAATGACTCAGAAAACACTAAACATTTATAATAATAAAACATTAATGATAAAACACCATTGATCAACCATGTGAACCAACAAAATACCAGATCAAAGAGAGGCTACAGATGTTTGGCTGTTGAGTAGAGCAACTACTCGTGAATAAATACTGTTTTTATGTCTGGCTGTGGCAGCTTTGACAGTCCGGCGTCGCCTTCCAGAGGGAAGTGATTCAAAGAGTTTGTGGCCAGGGTGAGAGGGGTCAGAGATGATCTTGCCCGCTCGCTTCCTGGCCCTTGCAGTGTACATTCATCAATGGAGGGAAGGTTGCAGCCAATAATCTTCTCTGCTGATCGGACGATTCGCTGCAGCCTCCAGGTATCATGCTTGGTGGCTGAGCCAAACCAGACCATGATGGAGAAGGTGATAACAGACTCTACGATGGCCGTATAAATTTGGACCATCATTGCCTGTGGCAGATTGTGCTTCCTCAGCTGCAGCAGGAAGTACATCCTCTGTTGTGTCTTTTTGACTGTGGAGTCGATGGTAGCCCCCCACTTAAGGTCCTTGGAGATGATGGTTCCCAGGAACTTAAAAGACTCCACTGATGTGACTGTGGTGTTGTTAATGGTGAGTGGGGTGAGGGGAGGGGGAGCTCTCCGAAAGTCTACAATCAATTCCACTGTCCAATTCCAATTCCAATATGCATCATTGTTTACATTAATCCGATTCTAACCAAAACAAATCACCATTCCCGCATTCTCATCAAAATCCCATTCCGATCCAAATAGATCTTAACACTGCCTAGAACGTAGAGGCAATTGCAGTTGTCAATCAACCTATTAACTCACATATTCCTGAGATGCTGGAGAGAAAGAGCGCACCGAGAGAAAACCATGCGCTGACAGGGGAACGTGCAAACTTCACACAGACAGCGCAGGAGGCCCGGATTAAGCAGTGGTCTCTGACGCTGTAAATCAGTGACTCTGCCATCTGCGGTATTGGTTTGTCAGCATAGAATCTGATTAAAACCATTCCAAGAAGCTGATCCCCGCGGTAGCTGCTTGAAAATTGCAGAAATAATGGCATTAAAACAAATTCTAATCTCGTTTTTTAACGTAATTATGGAATATGAGGGAAGGATCGATGGATGGAGCTGAGGTCCAAAGTCAGACATCATCCTGATGAATAGACAACCAGCCTGATGGCCGACATGTTTTAATATTCACAATGCTGAGTTGATTGCATGGAAGATCACTCTTGCTATGAGAAATATTCCGGTGATCTGAAGCGTTCAATTTTGTCGTTTCTTTGAAATAATCTGACTTTAGATGTTATTAAGGATAGAATGGGTAATACACACAAAGGGGCGAGACAAATCGCAGACTTTGAAGTAAGAGCTACATGATTTCCTAATCAACTTCTCGCCACCGTAAATGCATTCGTAGTGATTTGATCACAAGAGGTTTCAACATTTATCCAAGTTGTCTCGATTGTTCAAAATAACCAATTTCATCGCAAGATTTGTGCATGTAACAAATACGGGGAAAAAGATACTTATGGATAATTTGTCTCTTTACAAATTAATTCTATTGCAATGGTCTTACCTATTTCGTTAATACCAATACGGAATTGAGACCATTGGCGCATTACTGTAGCTCTGTCTTACGGTGTTGCGGTCATCGGCGGTGAAGTGCGGCTTCGCCTGTAGAGTGGACCGCACGGCAACGGCGAGAGCGCCGAGCCTATCAACGGGAGCGCCGCACGGATGCTGCGCGGGGGCCCGCCGCACGTGACTCACCAGCGGCGGCTGTGGCGGAGGCCGTCCTGATCGCGGCGCTGTAGCGGTGGCTGTGCCAGCGGCTGTGCCGCACACGTGCCTCACTGGCGGAGGCTGTGACGGTGCAAGTTCGACGCACGGCGCTCGAGCCACAGTGGCGGCGGCTGTGGCGGCGGCCGTGCCGCACTCGTGCATCACTGGTGGAGGCTGTGCGGTAGAAACATATTTTTGAACAGTGTAGGTTTTATTTTAGCACCGTGCGGTGTTGGGAACAACGCCGCACGGCCCCGGAATTGTGCGTTCTCACGAGTGCGCGGTCTATGGCGGCAGATTCTTCCCGTTTCGCCGCCAATGACCGCAGACTCTTGAGACAGGCCTTTAACATTTCAACTGATAGCGCCAATGCGCAATGTTAACGGGAGCTGTACCTCGCTAGCTTCTGTGAATCAGATTGACCAAGAGCTAGAGATCCGCAGGAAATCCATAATGTTATTGTTTTCTATATCTAGCGCTTTCATATTACTTTGGCTCGTAGCCACGATTTATTTCTTATACGTAAACATTACCAATGTTCAATACTCCTTCAGAAAAGATAGGATTTATGCTGCAGCTTCTGAACCCGTGTAAAAACACATTTATTTATGCAGTGGTTGAAAGAAAATACAGAACAGTGTTAAAGAACATATCACTGTACCCTTTTGCGGTCGTGGTCAAATTAATTAAAAGTTTCAAGCAACAGATTGACGGTATAACTGAATTAACAGGGAAATGCCACCGATTGGTGGCATAACTGAATTATCAGTAAAATGCCACATATTTGATCTCAACACCTGGGCTTCATGACAAAATCATGACCAATCTTCTGGCCGTTATTGCGACATTTTTATTTTTATTTTAGATAATGATTCTTCAGCGGCACGGCGGCGCAGCGCAGGGTTGCTGCCTTACAGCGCTTGCAGCGCCGGAGACCCGGGTTTCTTCCTGTCTACGGGCACTGTATATACGGAGTTTGCACGTTTTCCCCGTGACCGTGTGGGTTTTCCCGAGACCTTCGGTTTCCCCGCATAGTCCAAAGACGTATGGGTTAGTAGTTAACTGGCTCAGTATCAATATAAATCGTCCTTAGTGTGTGTAGGATGTAGTTAATATTCGGATCGGCCTCGTTGAATGACGTGAATCCTGTGGATTGGAGGATAGCTAACGTTATCCCACTTTTCAAGAAAGGAGCGAGAGAGAAAACGGGGAATTACAGACCAGTTAGCCTGAATTCGGTGGTGGGAAAGATGCTGGAGTCAATTATTAAAGAGATAATAATGGGGCATTTGGATAGCAGTAAAAGGATTTGTACAAGTCAACATGGATTTATGAAAGGGAAATCATGCTTGACTAATCTGGAATTTTTTGAGGCTGTGACAAGTAAAACGGATGAAGGTGTGCCAGTGGATGCAGCGAATCTAGACTTTCAGAAAGCCTTTGATAAGGTCCCGCACGGGAGACTGGTGACTAAAATTAGAGCACATGGTATTGGGGGTAGTGTTTTGAGATGGATAGAAAATTGGTTGGCTGACAGGAAGCAAAGAGTAGGAGTGAACGGGTCCTTTTCAGAATGGCAGGCAGTGGCGAGTGGAGTGCCGCAAGGCTCGGTGTTGGGGCCGCAACTGATTACCATATATATTACTGATTTGGAAGAGGGAATTAGGAGCAAAAGTAGCAAGTTTGCGGATGACACAAAGCTGGGTGGCAGTGTGAACTGTGAAGAGGATGTTAGGTGGTTGCAGGGTGACCTGGACAGGTTGAGTGAGTGGGCAGATGCGTGGCAGATGCAGTATAATATAGATAAATGTGAGTTTATCCACTTTGGCGGCAAAAACAAGGGGGCAGATTATTATCTCAATGGGGTTAGGTTAGGTAAGGGGGAGGTACAGCGAGACCTGGGTTTCCTTGTACATCGGTCACTGAAAGTTGGCGTGCAGGTACAGCAGGCAGTGAAGAAAGCTAATGGAATTTTGGCCCTCATAACAAGAGGATTTCAGTATAGGAGTTTAGAAGGATGAGGGGATATCTTATAGAAACATATAAAACTATAAAATGACTGGACAAGCTAGCACGAAAAATGTTCCCAATGTGGGGCGAGTCCAGAACCAGGGGCCACAGTCTTAGAATAAAGGGGAAGCCATTTAAGACTGAGGCGTGGAAAAACGTTTTCACCCTGAGAATTGCGAATTTGTGGAATTCCCTGCCACAGAGGGCAGTGGAGGCCAAGTCACTGGATGGATTTAAGAGAGAGTTAGATAGTGCTCTAGGGGCTAGTGGGATCAAGGGATATGGGAAGAAGGCAGGCACGGGTTATTTATTGGGGAAGATCAGCGAGACCTGGGGAGATGCAGCGAGACCTGGGTGTCATGGTACACCAGTCATTGAAAGTAGGCATGCAGGTGCAGCAGGCAGTGAAGAAAGCGAATGGTATGTTGGCCTTCATAGCAAGAGGATTTGAGTATAGGAGCAGCGAGGTTCTACTGCAGTTGTACAGGGTCTTGGTGAGACCACACCTGGAGTATTGCGTACAGTTTTGGTCTCCAAATCTGAGGAAGGACATTATAGCCATAGAGGGAGTGCAGAGAAGGTTCACCAGACTGATTCCTGGGATGTCAGGACTTTCATATGAAGAAAGACTGGATAGACTTGGCTTATACTCGCTAGAATTTAGGAGATTGAGAGGGGATCTTATAGAAACGTACAAAATTCTTATGGGGTTGGACAGG
Organism: Malacoraja senta; assembly: GCA_038087875.1. Lineage (NCBI taxonomy): Eukaryota > Metazoa > Chordata > Chondrichthyes > Rajiformes > Rajidae > Malacoraja > Malacoraja senta. The sequence continues at coordinate 34,598 of JAXLNO010001013.1, forward strand.
CTAGATGCAGGAAGATTGTTCCCGATGTTGGGGAAGTCCAGGACAAGGGGTCACAGCTTAAGGATAAGGGGGAAATCCTTTAAGACCGAGATGAGGAAAAACTTTTTCACACAGAGAGTGGTGAATCTCTGGAACTCTCTGCCACAGAGGGTAGTTGAGGCCAGTTCATTGGCTATATTTAAGAGGGAATTAGATGTGGCCCTTGTGGCTAAAGGGATCAGGGGGTATGGAGAGAAGGCAGGTACGGGATACTGAGTTGGATGATCAGCCATGATCGTATTGAATGGCGGTGCAGGCTCGAAGGGCCGAATGGCCTACTCCTGCACCTATTTTCTATGTATCTATGTATCTATGTATCAGCCATGATCACTATGAATGGTGGTGCTGGCTCGAAGGACCTAATGACCTCCTCCTGCACCTATTTTCTATGTTTCGATGTTTCTATGTTTCTAAGTGACTTGGAGAGGTAAAGTGTGAGTATTTGGCTCAAGAGCCTTTGGCGAGGAGGCCGAGTGGAAGATGATACATTTATTCAGTTGTATGTTTAATTTAATTTGATTATTTTTACTTATTGGCGTCATGGTGGGAATATTACTGCAGTGCGTTTGCTGCAGGATGTGGGAAGCCACGGTGTCACTAACTACTATACCCGTGGGAACTGTGTCCAGATGTAACTCCTCAAAGACCGAGTTGAAAAACTAGAGCAGCAGGTGGATGACCTGCGGTCCATCCGGGAAGGCGGAAGCTTCCTGGACATGACTGGCGAGACGACGTCAGGCAGAGCCAAAGTGGTGGGTGACTGCATTGTCAGAGGTGCAGACAGGAGAATCTGTGGCGACAATCGAGACTCAAGGAAGGCGTGGTCCCTCCTTAGTGCCAGGATTCAAGATAGCTGAGACCGAATTCAGAATATCCTCCTGAGGGATGGTGAGCAGCCGGAAGTATTTGTGCATGCAGGCACAAATGACGAGGGTAAGAAGAGGTAGGAGGTTCTGCAACGTGAGTGTAGAGAACTAGTTAGGAGGCTAAAACGCAGGACTTCTAGAGTGGTTGTATCTGGGTTGCTTCCAGTACGCCGTGCCATTGAGGCTGAATGTGAGGCTGCGGATTTGGTGCCGGGAACATGGATTTCGTTTTTTGACCACTGGTTCTGGGAAAGGGGTGACCTGCAACTTAATTGGAGGGGGACCGACACTCTGACAGGCAGGTTTGCTTGTACTACATGGGTGGGTTTAAACTAAACAGTGGTGGAGTCAACAACGTGGAAGCGTATGCGTGCAGTTAACGGGAAAGACAGTGCAGGGAAGGTCACGTTTAACTAATAGGACAGGGGGGATGGGAACCACTGCAAGGAGGCACATACAAGGAGGACAGAAGCAAAATATAGAATGGAGATAAGAAAAACAAACCTGAAATATTTTAGCGTTAATGCGAGGAGCATTCGTAATAAGGTGGATGAATTGAATGTGCAGTTAATAGTTAAAGAATATGATATAGTTGGAATTACGGAGTGACTCCAGCGTGACCAAGGCTTGGAGCTAAACGTGCAGGGGTATTCGATATTCAGAAGGATAGACAGAAAGGAAGAGGACGTGGGGTGCCATTGCTGATTAAAGCAATAGCAAGGAGAGACATCAGTTTGGATGCTCTTTAATCGATATGGGTAGAACTGCAAAATAGCCAAGGGCATAAAACGCTTACTGGAGTTGTATACAGTCCACCAAACAGCAGTAGGGTAGTTAGGGATAGCATCAAGTATGAATTAGGGATGCGTGTAGCAAAGGTACAGCAGTTATCATATGTGACATTAATCTATATAACAATTGGGCCAACCAAATTGGTAGCAGCGCTGAGGAGGAGGATATCCTGGAATTTATTCGCAATGATTTTTAAACCATTATCTAGAAGAAGATCTCTACTCGACGATCAACTTTATAATATAGACACAAAACGCTTCTGTAACTCAGCGGGACAGGCACCATATCTGGAGAGAAGAATGGTTGACGTTTCGGATCGAGACCATCCTTCAGACTGGTTTGAGTATCGGGGAAATGTTTTCTTCAATATGCCGGGAGCCTGTAAACTTTTTAAACTGTCAAACTGTCAACTGTAAACTGTCAAACTAAAGTTATCCTGGAACAATAAACGTCGGTCATTTTATCTTCGTTCTTCTACTGGTAACATCCTGGCAATCGTCATTCTCTCCCGGTGAAAGTGTTGTCTATCTCTATCCAAATGTATTACCCTCTATCTGGTATCAATGGCCGTAGCTGATTTAAAGGATTACATTTTTGAGGTAATATTGTACGAGATTAATGATGGCTATTTTTCTTATTCATTCCTGAACTCAAGGCACATTTGTAAGGTAATCCTGACCTTTGTTTGTATTTCCATTGACTGCTCTGTCTGGCTAACGGTGGCTTTCGCCTTCGACCGATTTTTCAGCATTTGTAATCCGAAGTTACGAGTAGAATATTGCATTGATAAAACTGCAGCTTTGGTGATAGCAGTGACGTGCATCTTAAGTATCATTCAACATGTTCCAGTATATGTACCTCGAACGATCGTTAACATCGTAACTTGGTCCTGTGATGTAACCCCAGATTTCTACACCTCACCGTTCTGGGTAGCATTTACGTCGGTCGAACCCCATTTGCACCATTTCTACTGATCATGCTCCTCACCGCCCTTACAACCAGACACATTATAGACGCAAATACAGAGCGGATCGCAGATCAAGCAAGATTATAAAGCAAGAGAGCGGCGCAGATCAAGAAGTGCACAACGGAAGGAACTCCATCATCTTATTGCTGGCCATATCTGGTAGTTTAGTACTTCTGTGGATGGTCGACTTTGTGTATTACATCAGTATATACTTCAAATAAGTTCAGTTTTTAGCAACAGTTTATAAAGACCAAATTACCATTGCAGAACAGTCCGGATATATGCTGAGGTGGCTGAGCGCTTGCACCAACACGTTTAATTATGGCGTGTCCAGAAAAAAATCAGGGAGGAATTTAAGCATGTAATATCGAGCCCATTCGTTTTCTTTTATAAGTTATTAAAGTGCTTTTAATGCACGGTGAAACTGGAAATTCGCTTCTCTTCCATGATGTATTGCTGCATCTTTTTTCCGAAATACCATACGGACCATCAACTCAATTTCGGTGGTCAGTGTAACCCCCTTCAGTGCTATTACCCTCCGTGCGTCCATGCAATGTATCGCAATACATGCCACTCAAAATCCCACCAGTGCTCCTACAGCCCAATTTCACCTGGGCCATAACACAGTGGCAGGTTACTCTACCAGCCAATTGCGTCCTTGGAACGTGGGAGGAAAGTACAACCCAGAGAGCAATCCCCGCAGTGGCAAACGGAACGTGAGAGCTCCACACAGACAGCGTTATAAGGCAGATCGGAAGGAAGAAATTGCAGTACACCGTGGACGCCATCGGCGGCGGTGCATATTCTACTAGCATATCGCAGGTGCATAGTCTACTAGCAGTTAACGCGGTCATTGCACAATTACGGCATTGCACATTAACAGCAATGCCGTAAGTGTAGCTGCTGCTGCTTGCTGCTGCTGGCGCCGACGATGGCGGCCACGGTGTACTGCTCCTTGCTGTTTTGTATCTGTTTGTTCGTTTGTGTCGTCTGTGAAAACCCTACAAAGATTACTTTCACGAGAGTGGTACTCATAAACATCGGACATACGGTACCTCGAAACATCGTTCCGGGTTTCTCTCACTCGCTCGATTATTTGGACATACTCGTCGGCGGGGCTGTGGCTGCGTTCAAGGTCTTGAGACGGAGGAGGACCCGTGGGAAGCGCACTGGAGCACTTACCCGACTCCGGAGACGAGGATCACGCACACCACTCCGAGCATATTCCCGAGTACGTTCTCTCAAGAACAAAGTGGACGAACTGCAACTCCTGCATCGGACAAACAATGAATTCTCTCGAGCTGCTGCCCTGTGTTTCACCGTGACCTGGCTTTGTGATTCGACCCCGGACAGCACGCTGCAACTGGCTAGCTTCCAACTTCACAGAGAAGATCGCGTAGTGGAGGTAGCGGGGAAATCAAGAGGCGGTGGAATATGCTTTTATACCAACCAGGACTGGTGCAGCGACATCACGGTACTGTCAAATATCTGCTCTCCCAACCTAGAATCCCTCTTTATAAATTGCAAACCCTTCTACTCTCCGAGGGAATTTAACTCCTTTATTCTCGCTGGAGTTTACATCCCTCCCCCCCCCCCACCCCACCCCAAGCCTGCAATTCACTGACCAGGTAATGAGGGCAGAGAGTGACTTCCCGGACTCCATGGTCATTGTTTTGGGGGACTTTAACAAAGCTAACCTCAGCCGTAACCTTCCAAAATACAGACTTCATGTTACCTGCCCCACCAGAGGGGAGATAACACTCGATCACTGTTATACGGCAATCAATAACGCATATCACCAGGGCCAGATATGCTGCATCCCAGAGTACTTAAGGAAGTAGCTCCAGAAATAGTGGACGCATTAGTGATAATTTTTCAAAACTCTTTAGATTCTGGAGTAGTTCCTGAGGATTGGAGGGTAGCAAACGTAACCCCACTTTTTAAGAAGGGAGGGAGAGAGAAAACGGGGAATTACAGACCAGTTAGTCTAACATCGGTAGTGGGGAAACTGCTAGAGTCAGTTATTAAAGATGGGATAGCAGCACATTTGGAAAGTGGTGAAATCATTGGACAAAGTCAGCATGGATTTTCGAAAGGTAAATCGTGTCTGACGAATCTTATAGAATTTTTCGAGGATGTAACTAGTAGAGTGGATAGGGGAGAACCAGTGGATGTGTTGTATCTGGACTTTCAGAAGGCTTTCGACAAGGTACCACATAAGAGATTAGGATACAAACTTAAATCACACGGTATTGGGGGTTCAGTATTGATGTGGATAGAGAACTGGCTGGCAAACAGGAAGCAAAGAGTAGGAGTAAACGGGTCCTTTTCACAATGGCAGGCAGTGACTAGTGGGGTACCGCAAGGCTCAGTGCTGGGACCCCAGCTATTTACAATTTATATTAATGATCTGGACGAGGGAATTGAAAGCAACATCTCCAAGTTTGCGGATGACACTAAGCTGGGGGGCAGTGTTAGCTGTGAGGAGGATGCTAGGAGACTGCAAGGTGACTTGGATAGGCTGGGTGAGTGGGCAAATGTTTGGCAGATGCAGTATAATGTGGATAAATGTGAGGTTATCCACTTTGGTGGCAAAAACGGGAAGGCAGACTATTATCTAAATGGTGGCCGATTAGGAAATGGGGAGATGCAGCGAGACTTGGGCGTCATGGTACACCAGTCATTGAAAGTAGGCATGCAGGTGCAGCAGGCAGTGAAGAAAGCGAATGGTATGTTGGCCTTCATAGCAAGCGGATTTGAGTATAGGAGCAGGGAGGTTCTACTGCAGTTGTACAGGGTCTTGGTGAGACCACACCTGGAGTATTGCGTACAGTTTTGGTCACCAAATCTGAGGAAGGACATTATAGCCATAGAGGGAGTGCAGAGAAGGTTCACCAGACTGATTCCTGGGATGTCAGGACTTTCATATGAAGAAAGACTGGATAGACTTGGCTTATACTCGCTAGAATTTAGGAGATTGAGAGGGGATCTTATAGAAACGTACAACATTCTTATGGGGTTGGACAAGCTAGATGCAGGAAGATTGTTCCTGATGTTGGGGAAGTCCAGGACAAGGGGTCACAGCTTAAGGATAAGGGGGAAATCCTTTAAGACCGAGTTGAGGAAAAACTTTTTCACACAGAGAGTGGTGAATCTCTGGAACTCTCTGCCACAGAGGGTAGTTGAGGCCAGTTCATTGGCTATATTTAAGAGGGAGTTAGATGTGGCCCTTGTGGCTAAGGGGATCAGGGGGTATGGATAGAAGGCAGGTACGGGATACTGAGTTGGATGATCAGCCATGGTCATATTGAATGGCGGTGCAGGCTCGAAGGGCCGAATGGCCTACTCCTGCACCTATTTTCTATGTATATATGTATCTATGTATATCGCTCTATTACACGGGTGGGTCTGGGTCTCTCTGACCATTGTCTAGTTCACCTTATTCTGACCTACAGGCAGAAACTAAAAGCTGCTAAGCCTGTGGTCAGAACAACGAAAAGGTGGACAAGCGAGGGCATTGAGAACCTACAATCCTGCTTTGACTGCACGGATTGGAATGTGTTCAGGGAAGCAACCACAAGTTTCGATGAGTATACGGACACGGTATAATCATATGTCAGCTTCTGTGGGGACGGTTACGTTCCAACTAAGACCCGGACATGGTTCAACAACAACAAGCCCTGGTTCACTGCAGAACTCAGACAGCTCCGACGGTCTAAAGAGGAGGCCTAAGGAGGAGGGTTGCAGACCTCTACAGGCAGGCCAAGTACAAGCTGAGAAGAGGAATCAGAACTGCCCATTAAAGGTACTCTGAAAACTTGAGGAGTAAGATCTCATCTAGTGACTCTTCTTCGGTTTGGGAGGGCTTGCAAGAAATTACCAGCTACAAGAGGAAAGCCCCCAGCTCTTTGGACAATCGTAAGCTGACCTACGGCCTGAATGAGTTTTACTGCAGGTTTGAAAATCAGAAACGTAACCCTGTTACCCCCTCCCCCCCCCTCCCCCCTCCGTAATCAACACAGCCAGACAGCTGTCTGCAAAGAATGGACCCCGCACCCTCTCCTTCCCATTCACCACTTCACACCTACTTAAGGCAATACTCCAGTATGAAAAGACTGGGCCATTTCCCACCCCAACTAACACTTCACTCCCACTAACAGCCTGACCTCAGTCTGCAAAGACTGGGCCCTTCTACACCCACCACCCTCCAATCACCATTTCACACCCATTTATCCCACACCCTCCTTGCTGAACAACATCACTTCATCAACAATAAAAATAGAGGAGGTGGAGAGGCTTTTCAGAGGACAAAAAAGCCGGAAATTTTTAGCACCTGACGATGTTTCCCCCTTTACTCTCTAGCTCTGTGCCAAACAACTGGCACCAGTCTATACACACATTTTAACCAGTGCCTGCAAACATGTACTTTCCCTGCCTGCTTCAAAGTCTCCACTATTGACCCTTAACCCGAAAATGCCAGGATTACTTGTCTTAATGACTAGAGACCTGTCGCACTGACCTGTGTAGTCATGAAGACAATTGAAAGGCTTGTGCTGGCCAAGCTGAAAAATATCACAAACCCCCTGCTGGGCCCTATGCAGTTTGCATATCGGGCCAATAGATCTGTGGATGATGCAGTCAACCTGGGTATGCACTTCATCCTACTGCACCTAGACCGCCAGAGGACCTATGCGAGGATCCTGTTTGTTGATTTTAGCTCTGCATTCAACACCATTGTGCCAGAACTACTACACTCCAAACTTTCCGAGTTGACTGTGCCTGAACCCCTCTGTCGGTGGATCACCAATTTCCTGACAGACAAGAAGCAGCATGTGAGGCTGGGAAAGCACATCTCGGACCCGCACGTTCTCAGCATAGCAGCACCGAAATGTTGCGTACTCACTCCTCTCCTCTACTCTCTCTCTACACCAACGACTGCACCTCCACAGACACCTCTGTCAAGCTTCTCAAGTTTGTGGACGACACAACCCTGATTGGACTGATCCAGGATGGGGAGGAATCTGCCTACAGAGAGGATGTGTCACAGCTGGCGTTCTGGTGCCATCGCAACAACCTAGAGCTCAATGCTATTAAGACAGTGGAATAGATTGTAGACTTTAGGAGAGCTCCCCCTCCCCTCACCCCACTCACGATCAACAACACCACAGTCACATGTATGGAGTATTTCAAGTTCCTGGGAACCATCATCTCCAAGGACCTTTTGTGGGGGGGCTACCATCGACTCCACAGTGAAAAAGGTGCAACAGCGGATGTACTTCCTAAGGCAGCTGAGGAAGCACAATCTGCCACAGGCAACGATGGTCCAAATCTACATGGCCATCGTGGAGTCTGTCCTCACCTTCTCCATCATGGTCTGGTTTGGCTCAGCCACCAAACACGACACCTGGAGGCTGCAGCGAATCGTCCAATCAGCAGAGAAGGTTATTGACTGCAACCTTCCCTCCATTGATGAGCTGTACACTGCAAGGGCAAGATCATCTCTGACCCCTCTCACCCTGGCCACAAACTCTTTGAATCGCTTCCCTCTGGAAGGCGAATCCGGACTGTCAAAGCTGCCACAGCCAGACATGAAAACAGTTTTATCCACGGGTAGTTAGTTGCTCTACTCAACAGCCAAACATCTGTATCCTCCCTTTGATCTGGTATTTTGTTGGTTCACATGCTTGATCAATGGTGTTTTATCATTAATGTCATATTATTATTAATGTTTAGTGTTTTCTGAGTCAGTCGTAACTTTCATGTTGTTACTTGTGGGCGGAGCACATAGGCAAATTCATTTTATATGAATAATTGGCCAACTTACTTACTTACTTACTTACTTACTTACCTACTTACTTACTTACTTACTTACTTACTTACTTACTTACTTACTTACTTACTTACTTACTTACTTACTTACTTACTTACTTACTTACTTACTTACTTACTTACTTACTTACTTACTTACTTACTTACTTACTTACTTACTTACTTACTTACTTACTTACTTACTTACTTACTTACTTACTTACTTACTTACTTACTTACTTACTTACTTACTGTAGATGAGATATGCATGTGCCTTTAACATAGTGACCTCATACCCACTAACCACTCCCCATATCACAAGTATAACTACAACCTCCACACCCACAGATCGCTCTCTAGTTCCTGTGACAGACCACGTACAGCTAGTGCAATGTATAATGATCCAGTATGAATAAAGATAGTAAAGTAACGATGCCTCGTTATCAATCCTTTACATGGTGTCAAATAACTTACCTTGCGCCTCCCGTTTATCGGTTTATCATTTAATTTTGACCCAGTTTTTTGTTTCCCCCCCCTAACTGTTTTGTTATGGCCTCTTCTGCCCGTAAGCCCGATGCGCTCGTTTTTGATTTCGACATCGCCCTTCGATGGGACATATTCAAACGGGACTTTGAACACTATTTCACGATTGCCCATCCTGGCGCCACCCCCGCTCTCAAAGCCTCACTGCTTCTCAACTTGGCTGGTCCCCACGCCTTGACTCGCTCTGACTTCTTCGTCTACGCTGATGGAGAATCAGCTCGGGACCCGGCATGTCTGTTGGCTAAGTTTGACGCTATTTGTGACATTCCGACTAATTGTATTTTAGAACGTTTTAAACTGTTCGCGCGGCGTCAGCTCCCTGGGGAATCTGCTGAGAACTATGTCATTGCGCTGCGGGACCTGGGCAGGCGCTGCCGCCTCGAGACGTGGACCCCCGATAATGTCATCAGGGACCTACTGGTTTACGGTCTCCGTGATGAGAAGCTCAGGTCAGAACTACTTCGCAAGCCGGATCTGACCTTGGCCGATGCAATGCACGCTACTCGCTTAGCTGACGCTGTTTCCGCGGCGGCGCCGCCGGCTGAACAGGCGATCAACTTTGCCAGCACTCCTAGCTATCTCATGAACGCACCCCAGTCGCGACCCCCGGTGTCGCTCGCTGCTCGAGGGGGACGCGCCCCGGGGTTCGGTGCTACAAGGGGAGGCACCCAGCAAAGGTGCCCTAATTGCAACTTCACAACTCATCAGTTCAATGTGTGCCCTGCTCTTGGAAAGAATTGCAATTCCTGTAATAAGTTGAACCATTTTGCTGCAGCTTGTCGTTCCCGTGGGAAGCCTGTCGCTGCTCGAAGGCAAAATTTAAACAACCTTCTGCAGTCGGATAATGAGCTCAGCTCCCAGCACTATTCCGATGAACATTCTGTTCCTACATCTAACTCCTCTCAGGGGGAAACCAGCTTGTTTACCGTGGTGGACGCACCTGCTATGATAACGGATCCTTCTGTGCAAGTCACTGTGAACACCTCGACCTTCACGGCCAAAATCGACACTGGGGCGGTTACCAATGTTATGTCAACATCTCTTTTCAACCAGATAAGGACTAATGAGCAGATATTTTCTCAGAGCTCAAACCTGCATGCCTACGGTGGGGAGGTCCTTACTCCTGTGGGCAAGGCCACACTACACTGTAAGATACTGAAGGCCACTCGGCCCCTCACCTTCTTTCTCCTCAATCGAAGTTGCGTTCCCCTGCTGGGGATCCAGGCATGCCAGGAAATGGGACTGGTGTCCTTCCACCGGGACATCCACCACGTGCAGGCTCTTATGGACCCGCTGGCCGAGTATCCCGACCGCTTTGACGATAAGCTAGGCAAACTACCCTGCAGCTACAAGATTGAGGTGGACCATAAGATCGTTCCTGTGGTCCATGCTCCTCACCGTATTTCCTTCGCCATGAGGGACAAAGTGGAGGCGACCTTACACAGTATGGTACAAATGGGCGTCCTAAAGGCGGTCGTCGAGCCCACCAGCTGGGTGTCTTCCATGGTTGTTGCTGCTAAAAAGGACATGAGTGAGATACGCATCTGCATCAACCCCAGAGACCTCAACCTGGCCATTCGGCGCCCTCACTACCGTATGAGAACGGTGGAAGACGTCGCTGCACGGGTTGGTCCAGCAACGGTCTTTTCGGTCCTCGATGCCAAGAGCTCATTCTGGCAGATACCACTGGACGAGCGGTCGTCCATTTTGACAACCTTCGCCACCCCCTACGGAAGGTTTCGGTTCCTCCGAATGCCCTTCGGAATCAACTCTGCCAGTGAGGTATTCCAGCGAACCATGGAACAGTTGTTTTCAGATCTGCCTTGCGCCATAATTGTTGACGACATCCTCGTTTACGGTAAGGATGTTGCCGAACACGATTTCAACCTCCGCCTGATCCTGGACCGGGCCAGGCAAATTAACTTGAAACTGAACCCCAAGAAGTGCCGATTCCGCGTCTCGGAGGTCACCTATGTTGGACATGTATTCACCGCTGAGGGGCTAAAGCCAGACCCGCAGAAAACGGCTGCCATCTCAGGGATGCCTCCTCCTACTAACGTGGCAGGCCTGCAACGCTTCCTCGGCTTGGTAAACTACCTGGGGAAGTTCATCCCCGACCTAAGCGAGCTCAGCGCTCCCCTGAGGGATCTGATCAAAAAGGACACTTCCTGGCTTTGGTTACCCAATCATCAGAAGGCATTTGACATTCTTAAGTCTAAACTGATCAGCACACCCACACTCAAGTTCTTTGACCTGCGGCATCCCATTGTCCTCACCTGCGACGCCTCTCAATTCGGACTCGGTGCCGCCTGCCTCCAGGTCCATGATGGCCTGCAGCTGCCTGTCTCATTCGCGTCTCGCACCATGACCGCCACCGAACAGCACTACGCGCAGATTGAGAAGGAGCTACTGGCCGTGGTGTTTGCCTGCTCCAAATTTCGGGACTACATCGTGGGCAACACTTTCACCGTTGAAACTGACCATCAACCACTTGTTACCATCCTCAACAAACCAATCCATGTGGCCTCATCACGTCTGCAGCGCATGCTGCTGCAGCTCCAGCGTTTCACGTTCACGGTGGTTTATCGTAAGGGGAAGGACATGTTCGTAGCCGACACGTTGTCTCGCGCCCCGCTGACGTCCACTGCTCGCCACCAATACGAAATGTCCGAGTTACTAGTACTACGATTGACCTTCGTCCCCTCGCCACAGATGAAGTCCCTGGTTGAACACACTACCAACGACCCTGCCCTGCAACAGCTGTCTGCCGTCATCCGGCAGGGCTGGCCTGACCGTCGCTCGGCACTGCCGGCTGGAGCCGTGCCCTACTTCCTGATTCGGGACGAGCTCGTATTGCACGACGGCGTGGTGGTGAAGGGTCACAAAGTGGTCGTGCCCGCGGCGCTGCACGACCACTATTTTCAAGTCGCACACCGCGGTCACACTGGGGCCGAAGCCACTTTGTCTCTCGCCAAGGCCCAGTTCTATTGGCCGGATATGGCAAAGTACATCCGGGAGAGGGTCTCATCGTGTTCCACCCGCAACAGCCGCGCCCCCCATCAGCAGCGTCAGCCGCTTCTACAGCAGCCCGCGCCCGGACTGCCCTGGATGGCGCTCGCCACAGACATTTTCGAGTGGCGGGGCAAACATTTCCTGGTACTCGTTGACTTCTACTCCAGCTGGTTTGCGGTTGACCGGCTGCCTTCCGTGACCTCTTCGGCCGTCATCGACAGGTTGTACCCTCACTTTAGCACTTTTGGCCCCCCGGCAAGCTTGCAGTCGGACAATGGCAGCCAGTTCACGAGCTCCGAGTTTAAAGCGTTCGCTTCCAGATGGAACTTTCGCCATTTCACCAGCAGCCCGGAGTACCCGCAAAGCAACGGTTTGGCCGAGCGCGCAGTCCGCAGTGCTAAGCACTTGTTGGAACAGTGTGGTGGCATTAACTCCGACTTCCACCTGGCCCTCCTCAGCCTTCGAAACATTTCCCGCGACCCTGCCATGGGTTCACCTGCTCAGCGGCTCCTGTCTCGCGCTACCAGGCTCCCACTCCCGGTGGCCCAGCGATCCCTCATACCCTCGGTCCTTCCACCTGCGGCGGTTCAGAAACGAATTGCCTTCAGGCAAGACGTCCAAAAGCGGTCCCATGACAGGTCCTGCCACCCGCTGCCGCCCCTCTTCCCCGGTCAAGTAGTCCGTATGCAGACCACTCCCGGTCACTCCAAGCTCGCTACTGTCGTCGGCTCTGCGGGGTCGCCCAGGTCCTATTTTGTCGACCACGCTGGGACCATTTACCGACGGTCCCGCCAGCACCTATGGCTCGTCCACGAGCCGCGTCCTCCTGCCGCCGATCCCTTTGCTCCCCCGCTGCCTGTTTCGCGTCCGGCCGTTGCCCTGCCCGTGATTCCTGACGTGCCTCGCTCTGCTCCTCCTTCGCCCCCTCCGCTCCAACACACTCCGACTAGTCCTCGCTCGCCCCCCCCCCGCGCTCTTCCCGGTCCCGGCCCCGCATCCCCTCCGGTTTCGGTGCCGCGGTCTCTTCCGTTTCCTCCCGTTTCTCCCTTTCAGGTTCGTCTGTCCCCGCTGGTCCCTCTTCCTCCTGCAGGAAGGGTGGATGGCGAGACGCGAACCCGGGCGGGACGTCTTGTCAAACCGCCTGACCGCTATGGCGATGTTGCCTAGCTATCCTAGCGCATGAGCCGTGGTCGCCATGTCACCTTTGTATTTACCTGTCGTTTCGGAGGGGAAGGATGTAGATGAGATATGCATGTGCCTTTAACATAGTGACCTCATACCCACTAACCACTCCCCATATCACAAGTATAACTACAACCTCCACACCCACAGATCGCTCTCTAGTTCCTGTGACAGACCACGTACAGCTAGTGCAATGTGTAATGCTCCAGTATGAATAAAGATAGTAAAGTAACGATGCCTCGTTATGGACCCTTTACATGGTGTCAAATAACTTACCTTGCGCCTCCTGTTTACCGGTTTATCATTTAATTTTGTCCCAGTTTTTTGTTTCCCCCGCCCTCCTATTTCTTTGTCATGGCCTCTTCTGCCCGTAAGCCCGATGTGCTCGTTTTCGATTTAGACATCGCCCTTCGATGGGACGTATTCAAACGTGACTTTGAACACTATTTCACGATCGCTCATCCTGCCGCCACCGCCGATCTCAAAGCCTCTCTGCTTCTCAACTTGGCTGGTCCCGAGGCCCTGACTCGCTCTGACTTCTTCGTCTACGCTGATGGCGAATCAGCTCGGGACCCGGTATGTCTGGTGGCTAAGTTTGATGCTATTTGTGATATTCCGACAAAACTGCATCTTAGAACGTTTTAAACTGTTCGCGCGGCGTCAGCTCCCTGGGTAATCTGCTGAGAACTATATCATTGCGCTGCGGCACCTGGGCAGGCGCTGCCGCCTCCACGCGTGGAACCCCGATGAGATTCTCAGGGACCTTCTGGTTTACGGTCTCCGTGATGAGAAGCTCAGGGCGAACTTCTGCGCAAGCCGGATCTGACTTTAACCGATGCTATGCACGCTACTCGCTTAGCTGAAGCTGTTTCCTCGGCGGCGGCGCCGGCTGAACAGGCGATCAACTTTGCCAGCACTCCCAGTCATCTCATAAACACACCCCAGTCGCGACCCCCGGGGTCGCTCGCTGCTCGAGGGGGACGCGCCCCGGGGTTCGGTACTGCTACAGGGGGAGGTACCCGGCAAAGGTGCCCTAATTGCAACTTCACGACTCATCAATACAATGTGTGCCCTGCCTTGGGTAAAACGTGTAATGTCTGCAAAAAATTGAACCATTTTGCTGCGGCTTGTCGTTCCCGTAGGAAGCCTGTCGCTGCTCCAAGGGGAAATTTAAACAACCTTCTACAAGCTGATAGTGCGCTCAGCTCCCAGTGTTATTTCGATGAACAGTCTGTTTCTGCATCTGACTCCTCTCAGGGGGAGACCAACTTGTTTACCGTGTTGGACGCACCTGCTATGATAACGGACCCTTCTGTGCTATTCACTGTGAACAACTCGACCTTCACTGCTAAGATTGACACGGGGGCTGTGGCCAACGTAATGTCAACATCTCTCTTCAACCAGATAAGAACTAATGAGCAGATATTTTCCCAGAGCTCAACCTTGCATGCCTACGGTGGGGAGATTCTTACTCCTGTGGGCAAGGCCACGCTACGCTGTAAGATACTAGAGTCCTCTCGGCCCCTCACCTTCTATCTCCTCGATCAAAAATGCATTCCCCTGCTGGGGATCCGGGCATGCCAGGAAATGGGACTGGTGTACTTCCACCGTGACATCCACCAGGTGCAGACTCTTATGGACCCGCTGGACGATTATCCCGACCGCTTTGATGATAAGCTAGGCAAACTACCCTGCAGCTACAAGATTGTAGTGGACCGTAAGATCGTTCCTGTGGTCCATGCTCCTCACCGTGTCTCCTTCGCCATGAGGGACAGAGTGGAGGCGACACTACACAGTATGGTACAAATGGGCATCCTAAAGGCGGTCGTCGAGCCCACCAGCTGGGTCTCTTCCATGGTTGTTGCTGCTAAAAAGGACATGAGCGAGATACGCATCTGCATCAACCCCAAAGACCTCAACCTGGCTATTAGACGTCCTCACTACCCTATGAGAACGGTAGAAGAAGTCGCTGCACAGGTTGGTCCAGCAACGGTTTTTTCTGTCCTCGATGCCAAAAGCTCCTTCTGGCAGATACCACTGGACGAGCGATCGTCCATTTTGACAACTTTCGCCACCCCCTACGGAAGGTTTCGGTTCCTCCGAATGCCATTCGGAATCAACTCTGCCAGCGAGGTATTTCAGCGGACAATGGAGCAGTTGTTTTTAGGTCTACCATGCGCCATAATTGTTGACGACATCCTCGTTTACGGTAAGGACGTTGCCGAACACGATGTCAACCTCCGCCAGGTCCTGGACCGGGCCCGGCAAATCAACTTGAAACTGAACCCCAAGAAGTGCCGATTCCGCGTCCCGGAGGTCACCTATGTTGGACATGTATTCACCGCCGAGGGGTTAAAGCCAGACCCGCAGAAAACGGCTGCCATTTCAGGGATGCCTCCTCCTACTAATGTGGCAGGCCTGCAACGCTTCCTAGGCTTGGTAAACTACCTGGGGAAGTTCATCCCCGACCTCAGCGAGCTCAGCGCTCCGCTGAGGGATTTGATAAAAAAGGACACGTCCTGGCTTTGGTTACCCAACCATCAGAAGGCATTCGACATTCTTAAGTCTAAGCTGATCAGCACACCCACGCTCAAGTTCTTTGACCTGCAGGGTCCCATTGTCCTCACCTGCGACGCCTCTCAGTTCGGACTCGGTGCCGCCTGTCTCCAGGTCCATGACGGCCTGCAGCTGCCTGTCTCCTTCGCATCCCGCACCATGACCGCCACCGAACAGCACTACGCGCAGATCGAGAAGGAGCTACTGGCCGTGGTGTTTGCCTGCTCCAAATTCCGGGACTACATCGTGGGCAACACTTTCACCGTTGAAACTGACCATCAGCCACTTGTCACCATCCTCAACAAGTCGATCCATGTGGCCTCATCACGCCTGCAGCGCATGATGCTGCAGCTCCAGCGCTTCACGTTCACGGTGGTTTATCGTAAGGGCAAGGACATGTTCGTGGCCGACACGTTGTCTCGCGCCCCGCTGACGTCCACCGCTCGCCACCCATATGAAATGTCGGAGCTATTGGTGCTACAATTGAACATCGTCCCTTCACAGCAGATGAAGTCCCTGGTTGAACACACTACCAATGACCCTGCCCTGCAACAGCTGTCTGCCGTCATCCGGCAGGGCTGGCCCGACCGTCGTTCGGCACTGCCGGCTGGTGCCGTGCCCTACTTCCTGGTCCGGGACGAGCTCGTACTGCACGACGGCGTGGTGGTGAAGGGTCACAAGGTGGTCGTGCCCGATGCGCTGCACGACCACTATTTTCAAGTCGCTCACCGCGGTCATCCTGGGGCCGAAGCCACCGTGTCTCTCGCCAGGAGCCAGTTCTATTGGCCGGATATGGCCAAATACATCCGGGAGAGGGTCTCCTCGTGTTCCACCTGCAACAGCCTCGCCCCCCACCAGCAGCGTCAGCCGCTTCTGCAGCAGCCCGCGCCCGAACTGCCCTGGATGGCGCTTGCCGCCGACATTTTCGAGTGGCGAGGCAAACACTTCCTGGTTCTCGTTGCCTCCTACTCCAGCTGGTTTGTGGTCGACCGGCTGCATTCCATAACCTCTTCGGCCGTCATCGATAGGTTGTACCCTCATTTTGGCACTTTTGGCCCCCCGGCAAGCCTGCAGTCGGACAATGGCAGCCAGTTCACGAGCGCCGAGTTTAAAGCGTTCGCTTCCAGATGGAACTTCCGCCATTTCACCAGCAGCCCGGAGTACCCGCAAAGCAACGGTTTGGCCGAGCGCGCGGTACGCAGTGCTAAGCACTTGTTGGAACAGTGTGGTGGCATTAACTCCGACTTCCACCTGGCCCTCCTCAGCCTTCGAAACATTTCCCGCGACTCTGCCATGGGTTCCCCTGCTCAGCGGCTCATGTCTCGCGCTACCAGACTCCCGCTCCCTGTGGCCCAGCGCTCCCTCATACCCTCTATCCTCCCACCTGCGGCGGTTCAGAAACGCATTGCCTTCAGGCACGACGTCCAAAAGCGTTCCCATGACAGGTCCTGCCACCCGCTGCCGCGCCTCTTCCCCGGTCAAGTTGTCCGTATGCAGACCGCTCCCGGTCACTCCAAGCTCGCTACCGTCGTCGGCTCTGCGGGGTCGCCCAGGTCCTATCTCGTCGACCACGCTGGAGCCATTTACCGACGGTCCCGCCAGCACCTTCGGCTCGTCAACGAGCCGCGTCCTCCTGCCGCGGATCCCTTTGCTCCCCCACTGCCAGTTTCGCGTCAGGGCGTTGCTCTGCCCGTCCTTCCTGACATGCAACGTTCTGCTCCTCCTCAGCCCCTTCCGTTCCACCCCGCTCCGACTAGTCCTCGCTCGCCTGCCCGCGCTCTTCCCGGTCCTGATCTCGCATCACCTCCGGGTTCGGTGCCGCGGTCTCCTCCGTCTCCTCCCGTTTCCCCCTTTCAGGTTCGTCTGTCCCCGCCGGTGCCTCTTCCTCCTGCAGGAAGGGTGGATGGCGAGACGCGAACCCGGGCGGGACGTCTTGTCAAACCGCCTGACCGCTATGGCGATTTTGTTTAACTATCCTAGCGCATGAGCCGTGGTCGCCATGTCACCATTGTATTTGCCTGTCGTTTCGAAGGGGAAGGATGTAGATGAGATATGCATGTGCCTTTAACATAGTGACCTCATACCTACTAACCACTCCCCATATCACAAGTATATCTACAACCTCCCCACCCACAGATCGCTCTCTAGTTCCTGTGACAGACCACGTACAGCTAGTGCAATGTGTAATGCTCCAGTATGAATAAAGATAGTAAAGTAACGATACCTCGTTATAGACCCTTTACACACACTTACTTACTTACTTACTTACTTACTTACTTACTTACTTACTTACTTACTTACTTACTTACTTACTTACTTACTTACTTACTTACTTACTTACTTACTTACTTACTTACTTACTTACTTACTTACTTACTTACTTACTTACTTACTTACTTACTTACTTACTTACTTACTTACTTACTTACTTACTTCCTTCCTTCCTTCCTTCCTTCCTTCCTTCCTTCCTTCCTTCCTTCCTTCCTTCCTTCCTTCCTTCCTTCCTTCCTTCCTTCCTTCCTTCCTTCCTTCCTTCCTTCCTTCCTTCCTTCCTTCCTTCCTTCCTTCCTTCCTTCCTTCCTTCCTTCCTTCCTTCCTTCCTTCCTTCCTTCCTTCCTTCTTCCTTCCTTCCTTCCTTCCTTCCTTCCTTCCTTCCTTCCTTCCTTTCCTTCCTTCCTTCCTTCCTTCCTTCCTTCCTTCCTTCCTTCCTTCCTTCCTTCCTTCCTTCCTTCCTTCCTTCCTTCCTTCCTTCCTTCCTTCCTTCCTTCCTTCCTTCCTTCCTTCCTTCCTTCCTTCCTTCCTTCCTTCCTTCCTTCCTTCCTTCCTTCCTTCCTTCCTTCCTTCCTTCCTTCCTTCCTTCCTTCCTTCCTTCCTTCCTTCCTTCCTTCCTTCCTTCCTTCCTTCCTTCCTTCCTTCCTTCCTTCCTTCCTTCCTTCCTTCCTTCCTTCCTTCCTTCCTTCCTTCCTTCCTTCCTTCCTTCCTTCCTTCCTTCCTTCCTTCCTTCCTTCCTTCCTTCCTTCCTTCCTTCCTTCCTTCCTTCCTTCCTTCCTTCCTTCCTTCCTTCCTTCCTTCCTTCCTTCCTTCCTTCCTTCCTTCCTGCCTTGCTTGCTTGCTTGCTTGCTTGCTTGCTTGCTTGCTTGCTTGCTTGCTTGCTTGCTTGCTTGCTTGCTTGCTTGCTTGCTTGCTTGCTTGCTTGCTTGCTTGCTTGCTTGCTTGCTTGCTTGCTTGCTTGCTGGCTTGCTTGCTTGCTTGCTTGCTTGCTTGCTTGCTTGCTTGCTTGCTTGCTTGCTTGCTTGCTTGCTTGCTTGCTTGCTTCCTATCCTATGTTTGCACAGCGTAGCAATTTTCTCGCTTGCTATCTCCTTAGAAACGATATCAAACTAGTTGGACGGCAAGTAACGTACTGCACGTTAACACATTGACCTGCAGATGCTGATTAGCAACGAACCACAAGGTGCTGGAGTAATTCAGACAGCATCTCTGAAGAATATAGTAGAGTCGACTTCCGGTCAGAACCCTTTTTTAAACACAGTAAATTGCTGTCTACAGTTGTGGTCACGAAGTTGAGGAAAGCATTTGGTAGCAC
Organism: Malacoraja senta; assembly: GCA_038087875.1. Taxonomy (NCBI): domain Eukaryota; kingdom Metazoa; phylum Chordata; class Chondrichthyes; order Rajiformes; family Rajidae; genus Malacoraja; species Malacoraja senta. The sequence goes on from JAXLNO010001013.1 coordinate 53,949, forward strand.
ACGTGGTAATTTACAGCAATGTTGCTAGAGGCCGCAGTGTCTTCGTTTTCAAGGAGTATTAACTAGGCCGATTTTTCAATCTTGTCTTTTCGAAAGGGGAAGCTGAGCAATCTATATAATTAGTTACAGATGGGATAGGATGGCCGCAATGAGCCAATTCCTCACTGACTAAGATCAAGGCGAAATTTTGCGGCGCAGTTATGCTGCTGGTAGAGCTGTTACGTCACAGCGCAAGATACCTGGGTTCGATTGGTTTCCTGCTATATCCCAAATACGTGGTTTATTGGCCTCTGTAAATCGCGCCTATTGTGTAGGGACTGATGTCTGAAGATGGGTCTGGACCCGAAACGTCACCCATTCCTTCTCGACAGAGATGCTGCCTGTCACGCTGAATTACTCAAGCATTTGCTGTCCATTTTATGTTTTTTATCCAGCATCTGCAGTTCCTTCATACTAACATAGAACTGGACTTACACCGAGGCCAAGCTCACTGAAGCTGCCACCGCCGCCGCCGTCGGCCCTCGTCACTTCCTCGGCCAGCTCAGGGCGGGCCTACCGAATTTCACCGCTACTCCGGCTGCTTCTTGGGCGGGAATACTGACGATAACGCCAATGCGGAACTGCACAGTTTCCTCTGCCGTACCAGGGCCGTGTCTGCCGACACCACCGATGACCACTTCTGCACTCCTGCGCCGAAGCCA
>JAXLNO010001014.1:0-45000 GCA_038087875.1 Malacoraja senta
AGAACTGCAGATGCTGGTTTTAAACGAAGATAGAAAACAATAGTGCTGAGTAACTCAGCGGGTCAGACAGCAGCATCTCTGGATGAGAAGGAATGGTGACGTTTTGGGTCGAGACCCTTCTTCAGACTGATATCAGGAGAGTGGGCTGGACAGAGATAGAATGTAGTCGGAGACAGTAAGACTGGTGGGAGAACTGGGAAGGGGGAGGGGATGGAGAATTATTTTTTTTAACTTTAAAAAGATTTTTTTTTTAAACATTAAAATAAATAAAATAAAATAAAGACATATTAATCATTAACAAAAAATAGCAGAAATTATGAATTAACAGAATTATGAATCATAAATCTAACACTATATCACACACTCAAACAGTTCCCCCGCAACGCTGATTACACTGCAAGAGGGATATACAAAGTCGGGTTGGGTTACTAAAATGGCCGACATTCCGCTCCGTTGCGTACTACACGTCAGCCCATTGGTTTTAGCAGGAGTGCACTATCTTGCTTGCTATACGATCTTTGATTGAGGGAGCCCAGCGTAGGTTCACCAGGTTAATTCCCGGGATGGCGGGACTGTAATATGCTGAGAGAATGGAGCGGCTGGGCTTGTACACTCTGGAGTTTAGAAGGATGAGAGGGTATCTGATTGAAACATATTAGATTGTTAAGGGCTTGGACACGTTAGAGGCAGGAAACATGTTCCCGATGTTGGGGGAGTCCAGAACCAGGGGCCACACACAGTTTAAGAATAAGGAGTAACCCATTTAGAACGGAGACGAGGAAACACTTTTTCTCACAGAGAGTGGTGAGTCTGTGGAATTCTCTGCCTCGGCGGTGGAGGCAGGTTCTCTGGATGCTTTCAAAGAGAGAGCTGGATAGGGCTCTAAAAGATAGCGGAGTCAGGGGATATGGGGAAAAGGCAGGAACGGGGTACTGATTGGGGATGATCAGCCATGATCACATTGGCTCAAAGGGCCAAATGGCCTACTCCTGCACCTATTGTCTATTGACATTATACCTTGACACAAGGCAGATTATTATCTGAATGGTGTCAAGTTAGGAAAAGGGAGAAGTACAACGGGATCTGGGGGTCCTTGTTCATCAGTCACTGAAAGTAAGCATGCAGGTACAGCAGGCAGTGAAGAAAGCCAATGGCATGTTGGCCTTCATTGTGAGAGGATTTGAGTATAGGAGCCAAGAGGTCCTACTGCAGTTGTACAGAGCCCCAGTGAGACCGCACCTGGAGTATTGTGTACAGTTTTGGTCTCCCAATTTGAGGAAGGACATCCCTTGTGATTGAGGCAGTGCAGCGTAGATCCACAAGATTGATCCCTGGATGGCGGGGACTGTCATATGAGGAAAGATTGAAAAGACTAGGCTTGTATTCACTGGAATTTAGAAGGATGAGGGGGGGATGTTATAGAAACATATAAAATTATAAAAGGACTGGACAAGCTAGATGAAGGAAAAATGTTCCCAATGGTGGGCGAGTCCAGAACCAGGGGCCAGTATCTTAGAATAAAGGGGAGGTCATTTAAGTCTGAGGTGAGAAAAAAACGTTTTCACCCAGAGAGTCGTGAATTTATGGAATTCCCTGCCACAGAGGGCAGTGGAGGCCAAGTCACTGGATGGATTTAAGAGAGTTAGATAGAGCTCTAGGGCTAGTGGAGTCAAGGGATATGGGGAGAAGGCAGGCACGGGTTATTGATAGGGGACGATCAGCCATGATCACAATGAATGGCGGTGCTGGCTCGAAGGGCCGAATGGCCTCCTCCTGCACCTGTTGTCTATGTTTCTATGATCCAGGCAGCAAACGGTCGATGGTCGCACCACCGTACCCGTGTGTCCTGGGAGGGAAGTCGCGGTGTCCACGGGGTATCTGGAAGCATTCCCTGAACGCCGGTCGCGGCGGGGAGGGGGGTCGGGAGCATTGTAGATAAAGACGCCATTATTGTATAACTAGACTAAGCCTTCTAGACGATGTTGGCCGCGGGCCGGGGATCTCTGGAGCAGAGTTCCCACCAAAGATCCCACCGCGAGCAAGACAGTGCACTCGACAAAAAAGACCTAGTACGGTCATGGGCAGATCCATGGGTGATTTTCGGCCCCATTTCCGTAACCGGCTTCCGTCTCCGCACCAAAGATCCCATCAAAGCGGAGCAAAGATAACTAGTGAGGAGACGGAAGCCGGTTTACGGAAACATCCTCGTAAACATGAAAGTTCTTTGGTGAAAAACATTCTCATTTTCAGAATAATAATTTATTAACACAAACTGCTCCCCCGCAACGTTGATTACACTGCGGGTGGTCGGGTCGGGTTACGGAAATGGATGAAAGAAAGGCCCGCGTTCCGTCCCGTTGCGTACTACACGTCAGCCCATTGCATTTAGCAGGAGTGGTCTATCTTGCTCCGCTATAGGAACTTTGGTTCGAACCGCCGGCCCGCGGCCTACTTCATCCAGAAGCCGCGGACTGCGCAGCTTCGAACCGTGGGCGCTGCGGGGACTCATCTTCCGGAGCGGGATCCTCGCCGGGAATCCCTGGAGATGAGCTCCCACCGCCGGCCCGCGGCCTACGTCATCTTGAAGCCGCGGTTCTCCGGTAGGGAAGCGCCGATTTGGAGGTTTGTGGTCCCGACCACGGGGAAAAATGGAGGAGGACATACTGTACTTTGTGTCTTCCACCACAGTGAATAATGCCGTGGTGGATGTTTTTGTGTTTTTTAAAAAATGTATACAGACATTACTGCTCTCTTAATGTTAGGCACTCTCTGATAGAATTTAAAATACTGCGCCGACTCTACTACTCAAAGTCCAAATTGAACGAGATCTTCCCAAACCTCTCCCCTATTTGTGATAAATGTCTCCTCCAAGAAGCGACTACAACCCATTCTTTCGCTTCCTGTACAAAGTTCTGGAGGGGGAATATTTGATACCTTTTCCAAAATACTTAAAATTAAACTGGACCCAGATATATAAAACTGATCACATTAGGAATGTCAGAGGCCTGTTCTAAGCAAACAATATTTCAAAGACGTTTCCTCAATTACGGCCTAATAACGGCGAAAAAATTAACACTTAAGTTTGGAAACAGACAACGGTCCCTACAGTGAAGATGTGGATTACAGACATGTCCGAGACAGTACATTTAGGCTTGTCTTGGCGGAAAAAAACAGATCCATTTCTTAAGACATGGACACCCATTACTGAATTTTTACAATAACAGAATTGTGTGTGGTGCGTGTGGGATGTGTGTGTGTGTGTGTGTGTGTGTGTGCGGGTGCGTGTGTGTGTGTGTGTGTGTGTGTGTGTGTGCGGGTGTGTGTGTGCAGGTGTGTGTGTGTGTGTGTGCGGGTGTGTGTGTGTGTGTGTGTGTGTGCGGGGGTGTGTGTGCAGGTGTGTGTGTGTGTGTGTCTGTGTGCGGGTGTGTGTGTGTGTGTGTGTGTGTGCGGGTGTGTGTGTGTGTGTGTGTGTGTGCGGGGGTGTGTGCGTTGGGGGGTGATGTGTGTGTGTGTGTGTGCGCGGGGGTGCGTGTGTGTGTGTGTGCGGGGGTGGTGTGTGTGCGGGGGTGTGTGTGTGTGCGGGGGGTGTGTGTGCGGGGGTGTGTGTGTGTGTGTGTGTGTGCGGGGTGTGTGTGTGTGTGTGTGTGCAGGTGTGTGTGCGTGTGGGGGTGGTGTGTGTGTGTGTGTGCAGGTGTGTGTGTGTGTGTGTGTGTGTGTGCGGGTGTGTGTGTGTGTGTGTGTGCGGGGGTGTTGTGTGTGTGTGTGTGTGTGTGGGGGGTGTGTGCAGGTGTGTGTGTGTGTGTGTCTGTGTGTGCGGGTGTGTGTGTGTGTGTGTGTGTGTGTGTGTGTGTGTGTGTGTGTGTGTGCGGGGGTGTGTGCTGTGTGGGGTGAGTGATGTGTGTGTGTGTGTGTGCGCGGGGTGCGTGTGTGTGTGTGTGCGGGGGGGTGTGTGTGCGGGGGTGTGTGTGTGTGCGGGGGTGTTTGTGTGTGTGCGGGGTGTGTGTGTGTGTGTGTGCGGTGTGTGTGCGTGTGGGGGGTGGTGTGTGTGTGTGTGTGTGTGTGTGTGTGCGGGGGTGTGTGCGTGTGGGGGGTGGTGTGTGTGTGTGTGTGTGCGCGGGGTGTGTGTGTTGTGTGTGCGGGGGTGTGTGCGGGGGTGTGTGTGTGTGTGCGGGGGTGTGTGTGTGTGTGCGTGTGGGGGTGGTGTGTGTGTGTGTGTGTGTGTGTGTGCGGGGGTGTGTGTGTGTGTGTGTGCGGGGGGTGTTTGGGCGTTGCGGGGTGTGGGGGGGGGAGAGAGCTCGGAGAAAAAAGACAGGGGCTGTGGGGGAGGGGGGTGGTATAACGGGGGAGGGGGCAGGAGCAGCGAGGGGGACCAGAGTGGAAGGGGTGGAGCTGATGGTGTGATGGTGACACATAGCGGGCGATGGTCGCCGGTCGTTCTCCGCTGAGATCAGATTCCCGCGCTGGGCTGGGCCGGGCCCGGTTCCTCCGAAAATTGTCTCCGGTTGGAGACGACAGCCGGCCATCCAGCTCCTCCCTTAGCTCCAGTAAAGACGCGATGGCGCGGGAAGGGGCGGGACGTCCCGCAGAGCGACAGGAGACTGATCCACGCAGCGCTGAACGGCAGGAGAGGAGATCGGCACTCTCTCTCTCTCTCTCTCTCTCTCTCTCTCTCTCTCTCTCTCACTCTCTCTCTCTCTCTCTCTCTCTCTCACTCTCTCTCTCTCTCTCTCTCTCTCTCTCTCTCTCTCACTCTCTCTCTCTCTCTCTCTCTCTCTCTCACCCTCTCTCTGTGTGTGTGTCTCTCTCTCTCTCTCACCTCTTGCACTCTTTCTCTCACCCCTCTCTGTGTGTGTGTGTCTATCTCTCTCTCCTCTCTCTCTCTCTCTCTCACCCTCTTGCACTCTCACTCTCTCTCTCTCTCTCTCTCTCTCTCTCTCCCTTCACTCACCCTCTTGCACTCTCACTCTCTCTCTCTCACCCTCTGTGTGTGTGTGTGTGTGTCTCTCTCTCTCACCCTCTTGCACTCTCACTCTCTCTCTCTGTCTCTCACCCTCTCTCTCACTCACCCTCTCTGTCTCTCCCCTCTCACTCCCTCTCTCTCTCTCTCTCTCTCTCTCTCTCTGTCTCGCTCTCTGTGTGTCTCTCTCTCTCCCTCTCTCTCTCCTCTCTCTCCCCTTCTCCTTCTTCTTGGTGTGTGGCGTGTACAGCCTAAAGTTGTTGGACAACTTGTTCTATTTGATCTTATGTGTCTGTGCATGCCAGGTTGATTGCATTCGTCGAAACAGGGCAGACCACGTGAATGTTGCAATCTCCCCACCCCTGTCTCTCCCTCCCCCCCTCTCTCCCTCACCCTTCTCTCCCTCTCTCCCTCCCCCCTCCCCTCCCTCTCTCCCCCCTCTCTCCCTTCCCCCCTCTCCCTCCACCCTCCCTCACTGTGAGGCCACTCTCAGGGGGCTGTGGACCTGAGCTCCTAGATCTCACTGCTTTGCAGCAGGGAGGGTGCGGATGGGACGGGATGAGAGAGACAGAAATATAACCATAACATAACATAACAGCACGGAAACAGGCCATCTCGGCCCTTCAAGTCCGTGCCGAAATCTAGGCCCTAAACTCAAATCATGGGCCTAAACTGAAATCTAGGCCCTAAACTCAATTCATGGCCCTAAACTCAAATCAAGGCAGTCAAATCTAGGCCCTAAACTCAAATCTCAGCCCTAAACTCAAATCAAGGCAGTCACATCTAGGCCCTAAACTCAAATCTAGGCCCTAAACGCAAATCTAGGCCCTAAACTCAAATCTAGGCCCTAAACGTAAATCTAGGCTCGAAACTCAAATCTAGGCCCGAAACTCAAACCTAGGCCCTAAACTCAAATCTAGGCCTTAAACTCAAATCTAGGCCCTAACCCCAAATCATGGCTTTAAACTCAAATCAAGGCAGTCGAATCTAGGCCCTAAACTCAAATCTAGGCCCTAAACTCAAAAGGCAGTCAAATCTAGGCCCTAAACACAAATCATGGCTTTAAACTCAAATCTAGGCCCTAAACTCAAATCTCAGCCCTAAACTCAAATCATGGCAGTCAAATCTAGGCCCTAAACTCAAATCTAGGCCCTAAACTCAAATCTAGGCCCTAAACTCAAATCTAGGCCATAGCCAGGGGAGGCTGTGGGGAGCGGGAGAGACGAGGAGTGGAGAGAGAGATGGGTAGGGGGGGAGAGAGAGGAGAGAGGGAGAGAGAGAGAGAGAGAGGGAAGCGATTTAGGCCCAAAATCCAAATCTAGGCCCTGAACTCAAATCTAGGCATTAGCACGAGAGGGGAGAGAAAGAAGATGGAGAGAGAGGGGGAGGGAGAGAGAGACAGGAAGGGGAGAGAGGGGGAGCGTGAGGGGGAGAGATGGGGAGAGTGGCGATCGATCCATCGAGCCACCGCCAGGACAAGAGATGGGGGAGCTCACGGATCCCAATCCAGTAAACGGATTGTGGATCATGGCTGCCCACAAATTTCTAGAAGAGGCAGAGAGGGAATGGGTGATGGTCCATCCGCATCAAACCATCACACACACACACACAAACATGCACGCACGCACGCACGCATGCACACACACGCACGCACGCACGCACACACATACACACGCACGCACGCACGCACGCACGCACACACACACACACACACACACATGCGCACGCACACACACACACACACGCACATGAAACACACACACACACACACACACACATGAAACACACACACACACACACACACTCATGAAACACACACACACACACACACACACACAGACAGACACACATACACACACACACACGCATATGAAACACACACACACACGCACATGAAACACACACACACACACACACACACACAGACAGACAGACACGCACGCACACGCACGCGCACGCACGCACGCACACACGCACGTGGCCCAGATATATTTCCACCAGTGACACCATTGTCAACATCTGCCTCGTGCTGATCCACTGTAGATGATTGGACATGATGTGCTGGAAAGAACAGTAGATGCTGGTTTAAATGGAAGGTAGATACAAAAGAAGGAAATACATTCTTGCCATAGAGGGAGTACAGAGAAGGTTCACCAGACTGATTCCTGGGATGTCAGGACTTTCATATGAAGAAAGACTGGATAGACTCGGCTTGTACTCGCTAGAATTTAGAAGATTGAGGGGGGATCTTATAGCAACTTACAAAATTCTTAAGGGTTTGGACAGGCTAGATGCAGGAAGATTGTTCCCGATGTTGGGGAAGTCCAGAACAAGGGGTCACAGTTTAAGTATAAGGGGGAAGTCTTTAAGGACCGAGATGAGAAAAACATTTTTCACACAGAGAGTGGTGAATCTCTGGAATTCTCTGCCACAGAAGGTAGTTGAGACCAGTTCATTGGCTATATTTAAGAGGGAGTTAGATGTGGCCCTTGTGGCTCAAGGGATCAGAGGGTATGGAGAGAAGGCAGGTACAGGATACTGAGTTGGATGATCAGCCATGACCATATTGAATGGCAGTGCAGGCTCGACGGGCCGAATGGCCCAACTCCTGCACCTATTGTCTATGTTTCTATCAATGTGATCAGTGATGGGCCTGGATTACCTGTGACATTTCATTAAATCTTGACACATGACGTAAAATAAATAAACCTTTCATTTTATTTCAAATGTTCGACTATGAGGGTTAACTCTAGCTCAGTATCCATAATTAATTTCATATTTAATGAGCGTATTGCAGCTCGATCCACGCAGGTAAAGCCGGCAGGTGATGATGCATTAATTTGATATTTTCGTCTTAACTAACACAGAAATACTAATTAGCTCTCTCGGGTACACAATTGAAAGTACAGCAGAAAATGCAGGAAAACTTAAAATGCCGCTTCTGATCAGCGAACGGGGGAATTGAGTAACCCTTCGTCGAGCGGGGAATATTAGTTCCAGCCAGTTCAATCTGCAGTCTATTTTGTATTGAACTACTTCAGACCAGTGGACAGGTAGATGTGAATTCAAACCCACGGACCAGACAGCAAGGTGGGTCTGAGAGCAAATGACCGACTCACCCGTCTGCGATGTCCACAGTGGTTTAGAAACATAGAAAGATAGAAAATAGGTGCCTTTTGGCCCTTCGAGCCAGCACCACATGATCATGGCTGATCATCCTAAATCAGTACCCCGTTCCTGCTTTCTCCCCATATCACTTTATTCCGTTAGCCCTGAGCTATTTCTAACTCCATCGTGAAAACATCCAGCGAATTGGCCTCCACTGCCTTCTGTGCCAGAGAATCCCACAGATTCACAACTCTCTGGGTGAAAACGTCTTTTCTCATCTTAGTCCGAAATGGCCGACACCTTATTCTTAAACTGTGTGTGGCCCCTGGTTCTGGACTCCCCCAACATCAGGAACATTTTTCCTGCATCTCGCCTGTCCAATCCCTGAATAACTGTGTATGTTTCTATAAGATCTCCTCTCATCCTTCAAATCTCCAGTGAATTTAGAGAGATCTCTCACACACTCAATCTGTTAGGTTAGGTAAGGAGGAGGTGCAGCGAGGCCTGGGTGTCCTTGTACACCGGTCACTGAAAGTTGGCGTGCAGGTACAGCAGGCAGTGAAGAAAGCTAATGGAATGTTGGCCTTCATAACAAGAGGATTTCAGTATAGGAGTAAAGGGGTTCTTCTGCAGTTGTATAGGGCTCTGGTGAGACCACATCTGGAGTATTGTGTACAGTTTTGGTCTCCTAATTTGAGGAAGGACATCCTTATGATTGAGGCAGTGCAGCATAGGTTCACGAGATTGATCCCTGGGATGGCGGGACTGTCATACGAGGAAAGATTGAAAAGACTGGGCTTGTATTCACTGGAGTTTAGAAGGATGAGCGGGGATCTTATAGAAACATATAAAATTATAAAAGGACTGGACAAGCTAGATGCAGGAAAAATGTTCCCAATGTTGGGCGTGTCCAGAACCAGGGGCTACACACAGTCTTAGAATAAAGGGGAGGCCATTTAAGACTGAGGTGAGAAAAAACTTTTTCACCCAGAGAATTGTGAATTTATGGAATTCCCTGCCACAGAGGGCAGTGGAGGCCAAGTCACTGGATGGATTTAAGAGAGAGTTAGATAGAGCTCTAGGGGCTAGTGGAGTCAAGGGATATGGGGAGAAGGCAGGCACGGGTTATTGATAGGGGACGATCAGCCATGATCACAATGAATGGCAGTGTTGGCTCGAAGGGCCAAATAGCCTCCTCCTGCACCTATTGTCTATGTTTCTATGTTTCTATGTTTTACTGTGCCTATATATCAATTAATTTAAGAGTGTATTTCTCCCTCTGTGATGTGTATATCTGGGACACATAGAGACTGGAAGAAACACTTCAATGGTCAGGGATATTTATAAATTAACAACCTATTTGACAGGCAGTTATATTATTTTAAATATATATTATTTTGTTGTTTAATCTGCCCCTTTGAGAAAATTAGACACCTATTGATGTTTAATTCCTCAGATTTCCAGGCTGTAGTTCAGTTTGAGGACAGTGAAGCAAGCACCTGTTGGACACTTGCGTGGGAGATGACCGATGGGCCTCCGTTGTTAGTAACAACACCACCCAATATAGTGTTGCCACTATTGTGCAGTCAGTTGTGTGTCCGCTGTGGGGCTACAACTGGGGAGGTCGATGACAGACAGAGCACATTTGAGATTACAGGTAAATTCTGGAGAAACTCAGCGGGTGCAGCAGCATAGAAACATAGAAACATAGAAACATAGAAAATAGGTGCAGGAGTAGGCCATTCGGCCCTTCGAGCCTGCACCGCCATTCAATATGATCATGGCTGATCATCCAACTCAGTATCCTGTACCTGCCTTCTCTCCATACCCCCTGATCCCTTTAGCCACAAGGGCCGCATCTAACTCCCACTTAAATATAGCCAATGAACTGGCTTCAACTACCTTCTGTGGCAGAGAATTCCACAGATTCACCACTCTCTGTGTAAAAAATGTTTTTCTCATCTCATTGAGATAGAGATGGAGAGCTAGAGAGATAGAGAGATAGAGATAGAGAGACAGATAGATATATAGATAGATAGAGATAGAGGGATAGAGGTGGACAGCTAGAGAGATAGAGAGAGATAGAGAGGTAGAGATATAGTTAGATAGATAGATAGATAGATAGATAGATAGATAGATAGATAGATAGATAGATAGATAGATAGATAGATAGATAGATAGATAGATAGATAGATAGATAGATAGAGAGACAGATAGAGAGACAGAGAGGGACAGATGGAGAGACAGATAGACAGATAAATAGACAGATAGATAGATAGACAGATAGATAGATAGACAGATATATAGATAGGTAGATACGCCTGCTCAATAAGAAATGGTTAAGATCTTCAAGTTCCTTGGAATTAATATTACCAATGATTACCAAGTCTGACTCCATCAACACGATAGCAGGCATCCTTGGATGCCTAACCTCCTTAGTCAAATCGCATGTCAAAAAACTTGGCGTGATATTTGACTCCGCATTGAAGTTTGACAAGGAAGTCAACGCTGTGGTAGAAGTTGGATTCTTCCAGCTTCGTACAATAGCTAAAACCAAATCCTTCCTCAAATTCGACGACATTGAAAAAAAACATCCACGCATCCTCGCTGCTCCCGTCCGGCTAAAGGTACAGAGGCTTGAACGAATGCACCACCACACTAAGAAACCTCTTTTCCCCTCTGCTATTATGTTTCCTGTCGGTCCTTCCACAAGCCATGAGTACGCGATTCACCACTTCCCCAACGTGGACAGCTGACTTTGTCTTTAGTTTTATTTAGTTTTAGCTTTAGAGAATGCAGCCCAGAAACAGGCCCTTCGGCCCACCGGGTCGGCGCCGACCAGCGATCCCCGCACATTAACACTATTCTACTGCCACTAGGGACCATTTTTACATTTTCCCCAAGTCAATTAACCTAGAAACCTGTACCTCTTTGGAGTGTGGGAGGATACCGAAGATCTCGGAGAAAACCCACGCAGGTACCGGGGAGAAGGTACAAACTCCGTACAGACAGCACCCGTAGTCGGGATCGAACCCGGGTGTCCGGCGCTGCATTCGCTGTAAGGCAGCAACTCTACCGCTGCACCACCGTGACCGCCCTTCTATGGGGCTAATGCGCTGCAATGCGAAGGACTAGATACTAACAATCTTCCCTCTTGCTCGATCAAATGATCTTGATTTTGATATGATTGTGTTTATTTATTGTACAGCTTTTTTTGTTTCAATAACGGGAAAAACAAACCTTTTCGATTTAACGCGGTGCACACAAGAATAATAAACGCAAATCTGCATTCTGCACCATGGTATTATTTTATTAACAATGTCTTGTGTACTTATGTAACGAAAATAGACATGTACAACTATGGGATTGATTGGGGATGAACAGCCATGATCACAATGAATGGCGGTGCTGGCTCAAAGGGCCGAATGGCCTCCTACTGCACCTATTTTCTATGTTTCTATGCAACACAGGGAAAGGCAAAGTCTGGGTCGAACATGATGTCAACATAAATTAATGTAATCTGCTTACTCAAATTGATTGAGATCTCTCAGGTTTTTGCATATCCACATGCCCATACAAATGCCTCATAAACTCCATTGATACCAACAGCCTCCACAACCGACACGAGAAGAACATTTCAATAGACAATAGACAATAGGTTCAGGAGCAGGCCATTTGGCCCTTCGAGCCAACACCGCCATTCAATGTGATCATGGCTGATCATCCCCAATCAGTACCCCGTTCCTGCCTTCTCCCCATATCCCCTGACTCCACTATTTTTAAGAAACCTATCTATCTCTCTCTTGAAAGATTCCAGAGAACCGGCCTCCACCGCCCTCTGAGGCAGAGAATTCCACACTCACCACGCTCCGTGAGAAAAGGTGTTTCCTCGTCTCCGTTCTAAACAAATTCAGACATCGGTCACCCTCGACATATAGAAACATGCCCCACACATCTCAATTGAACTTTGCCCTCTTCCATCCAGCCTTTGCATTTTCACCAACATGCTAACATTTCAACGCCCTCTCCAAATCCTTTGCATCCTGCAGCGGGGGGGCAGTCCAGTACTCAATGGGTCAGACAGAATTTGTGATGCGGATAGACAGGCGTTGTTTCTCGATGGGCTATTCCCCCAGATTCGTGGTTCCGATACAAAACGCCGTCTGTCCATTCCCTGCACAGTTTCTGATCGACTCGCAGATTTGCTCCATCAATTTGTGTTTTCCACGCATTGTTTACGCCGGCTTCAGATCATCTGCGGCAAATCTAACGTAGTCAGATATGATGAGAAATGCAGCGCGAAGTGTGCCCGTGCCTGTCCCACTGTACGAGGTAATTTAAGAGCTCTCCCGCGTGAGAAAAAAAAATCAAACCCGTGATAAGCACGTTGAATGTACCTAGCGGGTCCGTCGGAGCTCGGGACGTCTCTCAGCGGCTCGTACCGATAACGGCAGGTACTCGGTAAACGCAGACAGCTCGTGAAGATTTTTCAACAAATTGAAAAATGTCCACGAGAGCCCCGAGTACCTACGAGCGGCTATTACCGTAATTCTCCGAGTTCGAATCAGGGGAAACTGGGGAGAACTCTTGAATTAGCTCGTACAGTGGGACAGGAAGAAAGGGGGAACAGGGCAGAAAACGATGGGTGGAGATAAGTCTATGTACGAGGTAATTAAAGAGTTCTCCCGAGTTTTCCCCTGATTCGAACTCGGAGAATGTCCGCATCGGGTCGGTAGGAGTTCGTGGATGTCTCGTAGTGGCTCGTACGAGTATTTTTTTTCTCGTGGACATTTTTCACATTGTTGAAAAAACGTCACGTGTTTACCGGATTTCAAGAGAACCTACCGTTAGCATAACGAGCCGCTACGAGACATCCACGAACTCCTACGGACCCGCTACGGACATTCTCCGAGTTCGAATCAGGGGAAAACCCGGGAGAACTTTTCAATTACCTCGTACAGTGGGACAGGGGGGTCATGCTTCTCCTGTCGCTCTCTCTTGGCGGAGACAAGGGCTCAATGAAAGAGCGTTCACATAACGGCCCCTGTTTCCACCAATATTTCCACCACCACGCACAAGAAGCACAAGAAGCGACAAGACAGACACCATTGTGCAGATGCTGAGAAGTGTGTTCAGCTCTGGCTGAACGACTTCTAATCTTGTGTGTGGACTCGATAAGAAGAAAGCGGAGACAAGCCCAAAACAGTGTCTGTCAATTTCGACGGTGAGCTTTCAAATGACGGTGCACACGGCTATTTACTTTGATCTTCTGGTTCTTGCCCTGTTGTGTTGCCTGCGAGCCAATGACAGTCAGCAGATCAGAATATCACTAAGGTACAGAATTCCATCCGGTTTTGCATTCTTTCGCGACTTCCCATTCAAAACGAAATTCCAAAAAATTGGTCCCGATGATGCGCTTGTAATTAGCTCTTATCCACACTGGATTAATTTATGAATTAACTTATCGGATCATGTTATCCCACTGACGGCGAGGATTCTTCCCGCTTCTCAGGTTAAGTCCGGCATCCTGCAGACGTGCTGGAGTGAAACAGTCGCGATATTTAAAAGACCAGTCAGTCAATTTTATTTGTATAGCACATTTAAAAACATCTCACGTTGACCAAAGTGCTGTAGACCAGAGCAGATACTAATGTGCTTCATACAATGGTACATAGAGCTAACAATACATACACAAACTGGTTACAGCGCTCCCTTAGAGGGCCTCAAAAACGCTATTGTGTAGAAATAGGTGTTGAGCCTCGATTTAAAGAAGTCGATAGAGGGGGCAGTTCAGATGAGGAGAGGGTTGCTGTTCAACAGTCTAGGTGCTGCAACCGCAAAAGCGCGGTCGCCCCTGAGCTTAAACCGAGACCGCGAGATAGTCAGTTGCCCCAAGTCGGCCGACCTGAGGGACCTGGAGGTAGAATGGTGGGTTAGAAGATTTTTGATACAGGAGGGGGCAAGCCGTTAGGGTGATTGGACGGGTGCATTTATAGGAAAGGTTAAAATGAATGTCGGGGAATCGCGGGCAAATCGGACTCGCGTTGACGGCGCATATCGGTTAGCAGAGATGAATTGAGCCAAAGTGACAGATTCAGTGATGTATGATTCTATAACTTCTACGAGTGCTGGTTCAAATGGCCATTGCAAGCTGTTCCGTGTGAGTCTGTGCGTAGTGGAGATTCTGAGCAGTTGAATGGGAATATTGGGAGGACAAACACTGATGGGAGCAAATGTATGTTGAACTATCGGCGTGGATCAGAGGGTCACGGACGTACAAGTGCACGAATTGCACTCACTGGGAATTTAACCGCGTTGATCAGCTCAGCCCTGAATTTACTCTGGGTCACCACGTAAATACACGTGTTGGTGCAGGTACTGAGCAGCTGCAGGAACGTCGACGTGACCGTTGTGATGTAGTAATAACCGGTGGGGGAGCCGTCATATCCCACCTTCGCAATACCCGTAAAGATGACAAATATGGCCTGTGTTACCCACAGCAGGGCGAAAGTGCCCGTGATACTGAAGAGTAAAACAATGGATTTCCTGCGGTTCTCCATCTCCGGGTCCTTGTCATTCTCTCCGTTGCCTTTTCCCCGGAGCCCCCTGCGGACTCTGCTGGCCGCTACAATCCGCCTGACCGTCAGCACATTGAGCAGAAGGATCAGAAAGAACGGGATACAAGGGGTTAGAACGCGGTGTGTGACACTATATGCGATCCATGCAGACGACGTATAGTAGGTGGGTTTGGGGTAGCAACCCCAGGGAAGATTATCAAACACGTAGCCAGGTTCTATCGTAAAACACCGTGGGACGTTCTCTAAACAGCCCAGCACACTCACTGCCCCGATAATCACAGCCGCCGTTCTCTCAGTGCAATATCTTGTTTTCAGCTTCTCACAACAAATAGCCACAAACCGATCGAAGGTGAAGGCGACCGTCAGCCAGACAGAGACCGCGGTGGATGCAAAGACCAGGAAATAGATAGTCACGCACACGGGAGTAATGTTCACCAAAGAATACGGGAAGTAAATTCGAATAGTCTGACGGAGAAACGGATCGGTGATGCCGACCAGGAGATCAGACGCTGCCATGGCCACCAGGTAGACAGTGATGCATTTGGAGAGACCGCATTTACCTCGACAGAGAATCACAATCGCCAACAAGTTCACTGTGAGAGAGAGAAGAGATATTACTGACATAAGGCCCGCACAAAAGTATCTGAGGGACATTGTCTGATTGGAAGGTTTTCAAACGTCAAATTTGGTTGTCCAAATGACATTTAGCCCAGACCACGTTCAGAGACTACAGCCTTTGGACAACGGTGTCCACGCACCTCATCAAACACCAATGTATATTACGTTCACAGCTTTTAATACTGCCCATATTCTTCTGAACTGTCTCCAGATTGTAGCATCCATCTACACTGTCCCATGGACAGTAATTACAGAAACCATTAATAGGCAGGTCAATTGCATGTCGGAGGAAACATGCGCACAGACAAGATTAGCGTGGAGTCGGAGGACTTACGATGAAACATTGCTCATAAAGCACGGGAGGGTGGAGATTGAACCTGCGTCGCCGAAACGGTGTGACACCGGCAGTCAGGCAAGGAAATCGCTATCAAAACATGGGGGGGGGGGGGGGGGACGGTGACATCGGAAGCTGACCTGGTTGGTGACCGACTCCAGCAACAGCAGCTTCGTCCGCCCCGAATGGTGGGGCTTGAATCGGCCCGTTCGCGGGGCCTTTCATCGGCCGGCGGTGGCTTCAACATGGGGAGCCTCGATCGCCTGGATGCAGCAGGTTGATTTTAAGCCGCGCTGGGCGATGAAAGCACCCGCGAACTGGCCGGTTCGGACCTTAGAAAGCTTCTGATAAATTCCGGATTACAAAACATAAGTGGGATTGTCCCCCACCTCTCAAAGCACCGGGGAGGGGGGGGGGGGTGCTCCCGTCCCTCCCTAGAATTTCCGCCCATGCAGGCAGTACTGACTGTGGCACGATGGCGAAGATGTACAGATACATCTGCGGAGATAATTCTAATATACAGATCGTCCGAAGGAGAAGATATCAAAATACATAACATTAACTGATATAAAATTACGTGACAGCATCTGTTTACATCTGAGTTAACATCTGAGTTTACATCATAGTAAAGTCGTGACACCTTCATAGAGTCAGATCCCAGCTCGTGACATTCACTTGCTTTATCTCATGAGCTGTAGCATTACAGGTCTAACGCGGGGTTACGCTTCACGCAGCGACGAGTGCAGAGAATATATCGATTATATATTCAGTTAAGCAGGTTTGTCCGATTGGGAACACATGTCATTTCTCTAACACGTTTCAGACTCTCCACGGAAGGAACCCAAGTTGCCATTCTCACAGCTCCTCACCAACATACCAGGGTGTGATTATCTGATACCTGCTCGCTGGTCAGAGCTCTGGCCGGCGCAATCAGTACAGACAGTGATCCAGGCCAGGATAAACAACGGGCATGACGTACACATTGCGGCAGTTGCAGTAGGAACATGGATGTCTAACCAAATTAAACAAGTGAATTATTGATACACAAACAATGTTTGTTTAACGTCGGCACCGCCGGAGTTTACGGAATGTCTCACAGCTAATGCGCGTACATGAAAATCAGAGACAAACCAAATTACCGAAAACAGCGACAGCCGCTATTGTAGGGTTATATATATCTTGAATTCGATAGATCAATTGATGTCCCATAGCTGGAAGACACAATTAACTCCTGTGGCTCCGTCAGTCCGTCATCGCTGTAGCTCTGTGGCGATGCCTTCTGGTGGGCACCGAGATATATAGAGCGATAGATGGGTCTCCAGCGACATGACCTCATACCTGCTGATTGACATTAGTGACACTCACGGAACAAACACCTTGCGCCACAGCCATTGACTCCACCATGGGAGATGACAAGCGAATAATTTAAGGATCGAGTAAAAAAAAACACGAAGCGAGTCGCTGATAAACAGAGTCTGAAGAATGGTCACTATCCGAAACGTCACCTATAAACGTTCTCCAAAAATGTTGCCTGACCCTCTGTTACACCAGCACTTTGTGTATTTTTCACTGAAAGCAAGAATTTATGCTTTCCAATGAAAGAATGGTCCATGACACTGTGTTATTTCATTTAATGTTGATTTCGATGGACATCTCCAGTGAACCCATCTACCATTCCAGTTTTGTTTTTTTCCCCCCAAAATAAATCATCATTCATACCATGACATCACTGATATTGCAAGACAGATACTGAAATATTGATAGAAGCATAGAAACATAGACAATAGGTGCAGGAGGAGGCCATTCGGCCCTTCGAGCAAGCACCGCCATTCATCGTGATCATGGCTGATCGTCCCGAATCACTAACCCGTGCCTGCCTTCTCCCCATATCCCTTGATTCCACTAGCCCCTGGACCACTAGTTAACTCTCTCTTAAATCCATCCAGTGATTTGGCCTCCACTGCCCTCTGTGGCAGGGAATTCCACAAATTGAAAACTCTCTGGGTGAAAACGTTTTTTTCTCACCTCAGTCTTAAATGGCCTCGCCTTTATTCTAAGATTGCGGCCCCTGGTTCTGGACTCGTCCAACATTGGGAACATTTTTCCTGCATCTAGCTTGTCCAGTCCTTTTATAATTTTATATTTTTCTATAAGAAATTTCTCTCTCCTTTGCTCAGTCGGACTGTGCACAGTCTGACGGTGTGCTATGTTTCGCTCAATGATGGCTTCCCTCCGTAATCTCCCCCCCCTCCCACCCCCCCCCCCGAGCACACTGTGAGACATGGCATGTGTAATTTCAGTGTGATTTGGTTTAAGTTAGATACAGCGTGGGAAAGAGGATCTTCGGCCCCTCAGAGAAAACTCACGCGGTCACAGGGCGAATATGCATACTTACACACAGACAGCAGACGAGGGCAGGATAGAACCCTGGTCTCTGGCGTTTTGTAGCAGTAGTGCAACCAATGTGCCGCCGTTGGTGTGATACAGCGTGGAAACAGGCCCTTCGGCCCAACGTCCAAACCGACCAACGTGTCCCAGTTGCACTATTCCCTGGCGTCTGGTCCATATTCCTCCAAACCCGTCCTTTCGGTGTAACCTTGTAGCGGTTTCTTAAACGTTGGGATTGTCCCAACCTTAACTATCTCCTCTGGCAGCTAGTTCCATACACCCACCACCCTCTGTGTGGAAACGTTACTCCTAGATTCCTATTAACTCTTTTTGTCCTTCACCTTGCATCAACGTCGTCTGGTCAGGCAAACGCCTCCGTTGCCATGCTGTGAAAACGGAGGGGATGAGAAGGAGTTTCTTCCCAGAGGCCATTAGGACTGTAAACCCCTATCTCACCAGGGACTAACTTTACTGAACCATTTTACTGTTGTGTGGTGTCTTTTTAAAAATTGCTCTTTTTTTCTTATTTTCCTCCCACAAATATGTAATATGTGAATATGTGATTCTGTCCATTCTGCTTTGTAGTTTTTTGCACAATCCGCGAGCATTGCCACTTTCCATGTCACTGCACATCTCGTATGTGTATGTGACGGATAAACTTGACTTGACTTGGTCCTCGATTCACCTACTCTGACCAATCTATAGGGAGGTTGCACGGCAGTCGGGGTCACGACCCGTGACCTGTACTGTTGCCACGCAAAGCCAACTGGAGTACATGCGGTGAACGTCGGGTAAGCGCTTACCACGGCTTCCAGTGCAACGGGCCCCTTTTCTGTCCCAGCATTCGGACTCCACGCTGACTGGTTCCACACTCACGTACCCCGGGCCGTCTATCCCCGCGGCTGGGGGTCGAGGGTGTTCGGGGGTGGGGGTCGGGGTCCGGTGCCGGTGCACCGCGGTCAGTGACTCTAGGTAGACGGAGGGACCAGATTGTCCCCAACTCTGCTGCAGCTCACGGGGACGTTGCCGGGTTTTCGTCCACGTGTGTCCGCTGCCCAGAGCCGCGGCCCTGTCCACCCGGCCCCGTGTGTGTGGGCGCTGCCGACCCACTGCCCGTGACAGTGCGGCCGCACAGGGGGAGACGGGGCGGATGGCGGCCGTGGATCTATCTATCTATCTATCTATCTATCTATCTATCTATCTGTCTGTCTGTCTGTCTGTCTGTCTGTCTGTCTGTCTGTCTGTCTGTCTGTCTGTCTGTCTGTCTGTCTGTCTGTCTGTCTGTCTGTCTGTCTGTCTGTCTGTATGTCTGTCTGTCTGTCTGTCTGTCTGTCTGTCTGTCTGTCTGTCTCTCTCTCTCTCTCTCTCTCTCTCTCTGTCTGTCTGTCTGTCTGTCTGTCTGTCTGTCTGTCTGTCTGTCTGTCTGTCTGTCTGTCTGTCTGTCTGTCTGTCTGTCTGTCTGTCTGTCTATCTCACTGTCTGTCTCTCTGTCTGTCTGTCTGTCTGTCTGTCTGTCTGTCTGTCTGTCTGTCTGTCTGTCTGTCTGTCTGTCTGTCTGTCTGTCTGTCTGTCTGTCTGTCTGTCTGTCTGTCTGTCTGTCTGTCTGTCTGTCTATCTCACTGTCTGTCTCTCTGTCTGTCTGTCTGTCTGTCTGTCTGTCTGTCTGTCTGTCTGTCTGTCTGTCTGTCTATCTATCTATCTATCTATCCGTAATCTATCTTCTATCTATCTTCGATACCTAACTAAAACTCATCTTGTCCTCTTCCGGATTGCGCTTTCTTTCCATTTGCGCAAAGACGGTCCCCGATTGCGCTTCGACCCCCCCCCCCCCCCGCCTTACTCGCCGTTCCCCTGTGCTACAAGCGCACTAAGGTTTCTTCCGACCGGTGGAATATTACAAAAGTTGCGGAGGTTTAAAAATTGTAATATCAGCAGATTGGTCTTCTCTCCTGTCATTCGCCGGGACGACCACGTCCCATCCGGCACCCGCTGTCATTCACCGGGGCGAGGAGAATAAAGCAACGGAGCCCCGCGGCCCTGAGCCCCGCGGTCGTCCTGAATCCGTCCTGAATCGTTCCCGAATCCGTCCCGAATCCGTCCCGAATCCGTCCCGCCGCGAAGCCATCCGGCCCCGAAGCCATCCCGAAGCCAGTGAGCCCCGAAGACGTCCCGAAGCTGGTGAGCCCTGAAGCCGCCCCAAAGCCGTCCCGAAGCCGTCCCGAAGTCGGTGAGGCCGGAGCCGTCCCGAAGCCGGTGAGCCCCTCAGCCGCCGGGGAGCCTAGGAGCCGCCCCGAGACGAGGAACCCCGGAGGCGTCCCGGAGTGGGGAGCGGTCCGGAGCCTGGCCGACTGCTGCAACCTCCAGATCCTGCGGAAGTAAGAAGTGACTGTGGGGGGATTGAGGGAGCCGGGCGCTGGCGGGGGCCGGGCGCTGGCCGGGGCACAGCACCACCGCACACACATCCACGCACTCCCCTCCCCTAGCACACACCCCTCAACAAACGAAGGCCACGGCAGCGCCGCCCCGCCCCGGCCCCCACCTGAAGCCGTCGCCCTCCCCGTCCCCAGCTGCAGGACTAGCCCAAGAAAAGTCCATTCGGCCCACAATGCCTGTACTAGCCCTCCGGAACCCAGTCCCTTCTACCCACAACACCTATACCAGCCCTCCAGACACCCCCCACTCTGGCTCCCGCCTGAAGCCATTCCCCTCCCCCGGCTGAAGGTCGTTCCCCCCCCACTGTCCACCGACAGTCCCTGCCTGAAGCCGTCCCCCTCCCCGGGTATAGGTCGCTGTCCCCTCCCCTCAACTGCCAGACCCCGGCTGAAGCCGTTCCCCACCCACGGCTGTAGGACGTTCCACCCGGCCCCCGACAGCCCCCTCCTGAAGCCGTCCCCATCCCCTGCTGCCGGCGCCCCATCCCCCCCCTCCCCCGGCTGCGGGTCGCTCGCCCCACCACCACCACCGGCCCCGACAACCTCCGCCTGAAGCTGCTCCCCTCCCCGGCTGTAGGAAGCTCCCCCTGGCCCCCGAAGGCTCCCACCTGAAGCTGTCCCCCTCCCACAGCTGGAGGACGCTCGCCCCACCCCCCACCGGCCCCGACAACCCTCGCCTGAAGCTGTCCCTGTCCCCCTGCTTCAAGACCCCCCCGCCAACCGGTCGCGACAAACTCCGCCCGAAGCCGTCCCCGTCCCTCTGCTGCAAGATCCTCCCTCCCCAACCGGCCACGACAGCCCCCGCCTGAAGCCGCCCCCCCCTCCCAGCTGCCGGATGTTCCCCTCTCCGCCACCGGCTCCGACAGTCCCCGTCTGAAGCCCTAACCCCACCCAACTGCCCCAGACAGCCGCCGACTGAAGCCGTGCCACTCCCCCAGCTGTATGACGCCACCCCCCCGTCAGCTCCCGCCTGAATCCGTCCCAATCCCCCGGCTGCAGGATGTCCCTCCCCAGGTTGCTCGCACCCCCCCCCCCCCAACCGGTCCCTGACAGCCCCCGACTGAAGCCGTCCACGTCCCCGGTTACAGGACG
This sequence comes from Malacoraja senta, assembly GCA_038087875.1. Lineage (NCBI taxonomy): Eukaryota > Metazoa > Chordata > Chondrichthyes > Rajiformes > Rajidae > Malacoraja > Malacoraja senta. The sequence continues at coordinate 21,508 of JAXLNO010001014.1, forward strand.
CTCCCGCTGGCCCCCAACCGAAGCTGTCCCCTTCCTCCAGCTACAAGGTCCCACATAAGAGATTAGTATACAAACTTAAAGCACACGGTAATGGGGGTTCAGTATTGATGTGGATAGAGAATTGACTGGCAAACAGGAAGCAAAGAGTAGGAGTAAACGGGTCCTTTTCAGAATGGCAGGCAGTGACTAGTGGGATACCGCTAGGCTCAGTGTTGGGACCCCAGCTATTTACGATATATATTAATGATTTGGACGAGGGAATTGAATGCAACATCTGCAGGTTTGCGGATGACTCGAAGCTGGGGGGCAGTGTTAGCTGTGAGGAGGATGCTAGGAGGCTGCAAGGTGACTTGGATAGGCTGGGTGAGTGGGCAAATGTTTGGCAGATGCAGTATAATGTGCATAAATGTGTGGTTATCCACTTTGGTGGCAAAAACAGGAAAGTAGACATAATAGTCTACTTTCCTGTTTTTGCAGTAGAACCTCCCTGCTCATATACTGAAATCCTTTTGCTATGAATGCTAACATACCATTCGCTTTCTTCACTGCCTGCTGCACCTGCATGCCTACTTTCAATGATTGGTTAACCATGACACGCAGGTCTCGTTGCATCTCCCCTTTTCCTAATCGGCCACCATTTAGATAATAAAGGGGAGATGCAACGAGACCTGCGTGTCATGGTACACCAGTCATTGAAAGTAGGCATTCAGGTGCAGCAGGCAGTGAAGAAAGCGAATGGTATGTTAGCATTCATTGCAAAATGATTTGAGTATAGGAGCAGGGAGGTTCTACTGCAGTTGTACAGGGTCTTGGTGAGACCACACCTGGAGTATTGTGTACAGTTTTGGTCTCCAAATCTGAGGAAATACATTGTTGCCATAGAGGGAGTACAGAGAAGGTTCACCAGACTGATTCCTGGGATGTCAGGACATATGAAGAAAGACTGGATAGACTCGGCTTGTACTCGCTAGAATTTAGAAGATTGAGCGGGGATCTTATAGAAACTTACAAAATTCTTAAGGGGTTGGACAGGCTAGATCCAGGAAGATTGTTCCCGATGTTGGGGAATTCCAGGACAAGGGGTCACAGTTTAAGGATTAAGGGGAAATCCTTTAGGACCGAGATGAGAAAAACATTTTTCACACAGAGAGTGGTGAATCTCTGGAACTCTCTGCCACAGAAGGTAGTTGAGGCCAGTTCATTGGCTATATTTAAGAGGGAGTTAGATGTGGCCCTTGTGGCTAAAGGGATCAGGTGGTATGGAGAGAAGGCAGGTACAGGATACTGAGTTGGATGATCAGCCATGATCATATTGAATGGCGGTGTAGGCTCGAAGGGCCGAATGGCCTACTCCTGCACCTATTTTCTATGTTTCTATGTTTCTACAGGACGCTCCCGCAGGACCCCAACCGAAGCTGTCCCCTTCCTCCAGCTACAGGACGCTCCCGACAGCCCCCGCCTGAAGCCGTCCGTGTCCCCAGCTGCAGGATGCCAGCTACATGCCCCCTCCTGTAGCCGGTGGGGACCGGTAGCGGAAGGCCACGGCAGCGGTGGGCCACGGCAGGTGTAGGTCACGGCAGCGGCAGGCAGCGGAAGGCCACGGCAGCGGTAGCGGTTGGCCACGGCAGCGGTAGGTCACGGCAGCGCTACCTAGTTTCAATTGCAGCCGAATATGGAATTGAGAGAGAGGGAGAAGGCGACTATTCTCATTTTTGTTGAAAGTTGAAGAAGACGAGATTTGAAAGAATGAAAACGATGAAATTGTAATGCCAGAAGACATGGTTCTATCAGCAAAAACATTGTATTGATTTCATCTATCCCGCATTTGACAATCCTGTGGTATTATTCTCCGACAATTGTATCTTGGTTCCGCACAACGATACGATGAGAAGCATCAATTCTCCATGTATCAGATGCTTCCTTGGATTTATTAAGGAGTATTTTTCTATCAATGATGTCACTTGGAAGCCTTGGAAACCTTGGCGTGATATTTGACTCAGCACTGAAATTTGACAAACAAGTCAATGCCGTGGTAAAAGCTAGCTTCTTTCAGCTTCGGACGATAGCTAAACTAAAAAAATTCCCACACTTTGATGACCTGGAAAAGATCATCCACACATTTATCTCCTCCCGCCTAGATTACTGCATGTCCCTTTACACTGGCATCAGCCAATCGTCCCTGTCCCGCCTGCAACTGGTCCAAAACGCCGCAGCGAGACTTCTGACAGGCACCCGAAAAAGGGACCACATCACCCCGACCCTGGCCTCTCTCCCCTGGCTCCCTCTACGGTTCCGTATACATTTAAAGATCGTCCTCTATGTCTACAAAGCCCTCAATGGGCTTGCCCCCACCTACATTAAAAGTCTTCTCACCCCCCACTCCACCTCGACGTCCCTCAGATCGGCCAACTTGGGGTTGCTGAATATCCCGCGGTCGAGGCATAAGCTCAGGGGCGACCGCGCCTTTGCGTTTGCAGCTCCTAGACTGTGGAACAGCATCCCCCTTCCCATCAGAACTGCCCCCTCCATCGACTCCTTTAAGTCAAGACTAAAAACTTATCTATACTCCCAAGCCTTTCTTGACGTCCTCTGAGCGAGGGCTATATGTATGTATGTATGTAGTTTGTTTGTTTATATTATTCTTATAACAAATTGGCCAACGAGAATTGTTTTTTAAATGTGCTATATAAATAAATGTGACTTGACTTGACTTGACTTGACTTGACTGAGGGAACGAATGCTTCCCAACAGCTTTCCTTGATTCACTCGACATCTATGGGTTATCACCACAAATTGGAATTGAATAAAGGATCTCCGATCACGTTAATGAGAAACCTGGAACCCCCAAAGCTATGCAATGGAATGAGGATGATTGTGGAAGAGCTACACAATAATCTGATCGTTGCAAGAATCAACATGGGAGCCTTCAAAGATGACCTTGTTCTCATTCCTAGGATAACGCTCAATTTGACAGAAGGCGAAGACATTCCCGCTGCAGTCAAGTTTTGCTATGACGATCCATAGACCACAAGGCCAAACCATGGAGAAAGTGTTGATATCCCTTGATAAATCGGTACTTCAGCATGGACAACTATATGTGGCTCTTAACCGAGGAAAGGTGAAGAAAAATGTCAACTTTTTTTCTGAATGAAGGAACATCGAGCAAGAGTGTTGTCATTAAACACGTCCTTGGTTGAACGATGACTTCTGAGGTAAATTCTCAGATTTTCTACGTTAAAGTTTAACCACATTAATGGCTCTATATTAAAATTGTGTTTCTTTATTTCCATCAACAGCAAAGCGAATTCGAGACGCCGTGAGCAGCAGTAGCCATCAAGAGATACAAGAAAGAACTGAACTGAATAAATCTCACCTTTAACATTTAAATTGTTGTTATAATTTAAAGAGTTATTCACATTTTAAGCTTTCACTAGAGGAAGTGGGACCCGTTGGGTCCTGTCCTCTCAACGCCCTGTTGCGGCAGGGGGCGGCCTGCTGCATCACACACACACTAACCAACCCCCCCTCCCCACACTCACACACTAACCCCCCCCCCCCCTCTCACATTGATACGACTCCCGAATGCAGGTACTTCAGCGCCGCGTAACATAGCTCAAAAACCAGGTTCAAGTTAAAAAATAGTTTTAATTATTCAATAACACAAAACCCAAACCTGATTCAAACAACCCAGACAAAGATATGAATGGACTAACAAACAATTTAAAGGTGCTCCAGCCAGCCATGCGATGGACCGTCGAACCAGAGACTCTAAACCTGCCTAAAAAAATATAACCCTGAAACAAAATACACGAAAACCTCTAAGGACAGCCCTTGTCCGTCCCAATTCAATAGTTGTTGCTAAGTAATGGTGAAAATACACAAAGTTCCATGCCATGTGGCCAGGCCTTCCACAGCTCACGCCAACAGTCAGCTCCCAAGGCAGGGTCGTCGAAGAAGAGAAGGAATTCTGGGAACTCTGGTATTTATCCTTCAGATGAGTCACCCGTCACGTGACGCAGCTTGGCCAATCGGGTACAGGAGCCTTTTAACCCTTTGATTCCAGACTCACAACCACGAGGCCTGCACTCGGGAAAGAAACAGAGAAAGGTTAATACATAGCATTCACCAGGGGGGGAAGCGCCTAACACCCCCACAAAAAGATACTGAATAAGTTTCGGAAGAAGAGAGAAAAAACACCACCAAATACCAGAAACTATTCAGGACCTAAACTCCACTGGCGCGACAAGGCGTCAGCCAAGACATTATCCTTGCCACGGATATGCCTGACGTCCAGGTTGTAGTCTTGCAGCTGCAAACTCCAGCTCATTAACCGCCGGGTCTTATTCTTCATACTGTTCAAAAATACCAACGGATTATGATCCGTGAGTACGGCGACAGGGACATTCGAGGAGCCAACATAAACCTCGAAATGATTCAGAGACATTAAAATAGCAAGGGCTTCTTTCTCAATGGTGGAGTACCACTTCTGATGACGATTGAACTTCTTAGAGAAGTACGAAACTGGATGGTCCACCCCATCTGAATCATCCTGTAGAAGAACTCCCCCAACCCCACGATCACTAGCATCCACTGCCAGTGTAAATGGACGATCAAAATCAGGTGCCGCAAGCACAGGTGCGCGCACCAGAAGACTTTTAGTATGCTCAAAGGCTTGTTGACACTCTGCGGACACACAAAAGCTACCTTCGGACTCAGCAAATCCGTCAAAGGGGCAGCCACCGCAGAGAAGTTTGGACAGAATCCTCTATAGTACCCAACCATAGCCAGATACCTACGGAGTTCAGTCCTCGAGGTTGGAGCAGGAAATGCGACAATATGCTCCACCTTTTCCATGAGAGTGCGAACCTGACCCCGGCCCACCACCTTACCCAGATACGTTACCGTGACCTGGCCAAACTCACACTTCCCCAGATTGATCGTTAGTTTTGCCTCCACTAGACGATGAAATACCTCCTTCAGATGACCGATGTGTTCGATCCACGACCTGGAGCACACAACCAAATCATCAAGGTATGCCTCACAGAAGGACAAACCAGACAATACAATGTTCACTAACCGTTGGAAGGTTGCCGGCGCATTGCGCATCCCAAATGCCATTACTGTGTACTGAAGAAAGTTATCAGACGTAACGAACGCAGAGATCTCCATCGCCCGCCTAGTCAAAGGAACTTGCCAATACCCTTTTAACAAGTCCTACTTAGACACAAAAGATGCACTTCCCACACGATCCACGCAATCCTCCATTCGTGGGAGAGGATAGCAATCCGGCTTAGTTACACCATTCACTTTGCGAAAGTCCGTGCAAATCCTGTCCCCATTAGCCTTCGTAGTCAGTAGACACGGAGAACTCCACGGACTACAACTTGGTTCAGCAATGCCATGCCGCAGCATATAGTCAACCTGACTGACTCCCTAGACGAAGACGCCTGTCAGGGTTGACCCGATACGGATGCTGTTTAATTGGCGCAGCACCGGCCACGTCAATGTCATGCTGCAGCACAGACGTCTGAGAACGCACATCCGAGAACAGTGACCCATTTGACTTCACCAAACAAAGCAGATCACCCCGCTGACTTTCAGTCAAATGAGATAAATGCAAGGGAAGCGACTCCAAAGCCTCAGAGTTACGCAGCCTTCCCTGCGTCACTGCCACAGACAACCGTGCCTCTCCCACATCACCACCCGTGTCAGGGGGCAGCACCAATGCAGCAAAACAGGCTTAGACGAAACCGAAGGACGCAGCACCTCCCCATCAACCTCCACAGGCTCCTGCTCATGGTACTGCTTCATCATGTTGACATGACAGAGCTGAGTCTTACGCCTTCGATCAGGGGTACCAATAACATAATCCCTTTCACCAACCTTCTTAACCACCTGATAGGGACCGCTATACCGAGCCTGCAGACTGGAACCAGGAATAGGCAACAACACCAGGACTTTATCACCTGGAGAAAAATTCCTACTCGAAGCCTTCCTGTCGAACCACCCCTTCATCCCAGACTGAGCAGAAGCAAGATTACCCATTGCCAGTTCGCATGCCCTCTTCAGTCTAGACCGAAAGGTACAGACGTGGTCTAAAACACTACGTTTTGTATCCTCCCGCAACCATTTCTCCTTTAGGACCCTGAACGGACTACGTACAGTATGCGCGAACACCTAACTAGAACCCTGAAGACTCCTACACGTCCTCACGCACCGCAAACATAACTAGATGAAACCCCTCATCCCAGTCTTTTTCAAACTCCAGGCAGTAAGGCCTCAACATAGATTTCAAAGTCTGGTGAAATCTCTCGAGAGCTCCCTGGCTCTCAGGGTGATACGCACTGGAGTAACAATGCTTAATATTTAACAACTTCATTACCTGACCAAAAACCTTCGACATGAAGTTGGAAGCTTGGTCACTCTGCACCACCTTGGGCAAACCGAACAACGAAAAAAACTTAGTGAGAGACTTCACTATGATAGGGGCAGTAATACTACGCAAAGGGACCACCTCCGGAAAGCGGGTAGACGTAGACATAATTGTCAATAAAAACTTGTTGCCCACCTTTGTCCGAGGTAGAGGACCCACACAATCAACTAAAATCCGCTCAAACGGCTCACCGACCACAGGGATTGGATATAAAGGCGCAGGAACAATCGATTGGTTCGGCTTTCCTGCCACCTGGCAAATGTGACAACACCTGCATTGTTGTTTCACGTCCTTTTTCAACCCTGGCCAAAAAAAATCCGTAAAATACGGTCATACGTCTTATTGACCCCCAAATGTCCACCCAGAGGACCATCATGAGCCAAACCGAGTATCTCGTCCCTATACCGACGAGTTATCACAATCCGATCAACCACGCTCCAATCATCATGCCCAGACATATCCAAGGGAGACCACCTTCGCATCAGTAAGCCCCCCTTAGAAAATACCCTTTTGCTGTGGAATCCATATCCCCCTCAGGCACCGCGCAGTAGAACAGATCAGATAACCCTGGATCCCTCTTTTGCTCCTCAACCAGCTGGTCACGTGACAGCAACACCGGCCCATTTCCAGACACTATCCCATCTTGAGATGTAGAAACACCCGTCACAACACTGGATCCCTCATCCTGATCCCCCAAAATGCTCTCACGTAGGCCCACTACATCCTCAAACTTCGCCTGGCTCTTAGCCATAGCCCTCGTGACAGCACAAGCTGCGAAGACTTTCGGATGCTGAATAGCCAATCTATCAGGACTCTGCACCATCGGAACAGCCGTCACTTCAGGAGTAACTAAAACTCTACCTCCTGCCAAGTCATTCCCCAATATTACTGAAACTCCCTCAACGGGAAAACACGGCCGTAACCCAACAGTTACCCGGCCTGAAACCAACTCGGACTCGAGACTCACGGTATGCAAAGGCACTACCATGTCTTCCATCCCGAATCCTACCACAGGGACACTTGACCCAACCGATGATTCCCCAGAAAACGGCAGTACACTCTCCAATATAAAGGACTGAGCAGCACCAGTATCTCGCAAGATGGATACTGGAACTCTATCAGCCCCATCCTCCAGAGAAACAAAACCCTTCATGATGAACGCAGAATAATCCCTACACTCATCAGACTCAGGCATCTCGGGTACCACAGGTGCCTTTTGTGTACCCACCAAAGCCACAGGCTTTGCATTTTTCTGCTTCAGAACGGGACACGCCTTTAACATGTGCCCTCTGCCTTTACAATAGTAGCACACAGGTCCTTCGTTAGTCCTCAAATTTCCGTCAACCTTATCAGCTCGGACCTCCCCCTGTATCAACGTGCTGCCACTTGCAGGCACAGAAACACCTTTGACACTGCCACCGGCGACACCACCACGATCAACCGGCCGTGCACCAAAACTATAGGAGCGCCCAACAAAATCAGTTTTATGAGTCAATACATACTCATCTGCCAACACCGCGGATTTAGACACCTCATTCACCTTCTGCTCATTAAGGTAATTAGTAACTATCTCATGGAGACAGTTCTTAAAGTCTTCCATAATAATCAAGGCCCGCAGTTGCCCAATATCCTTCACTTCTTGAGAAGCACACCACCTGTCAAAAAGTGCCTCCTTCTCCCTAGCAAACTCCACATACATCTGACTATCAAACTTCCTAAAGCGCCGGAATTTCTGCCGGTACGCCTCTGGTACTAATTCATAAGCCCTTAATACTGTAGACTTCACACACTCATAGTTCAGACTGCTTTCACCAGACAAAGACGAGTACACCTCCCGTGCTTTACCCACTAGGACACACTGCAATAGCAAGGTCCACACGTCCCTAGGCCACTTCAAGGACAAAGCCATCCGTTCAAACACTGTGAAAAACCTGTCCACATCCTTCTCACTAAAGGGGGGAACCAGGCGGATATTCTTGCTCATATCAAACTCCCGTTCCCTAGAAGAAACCTGGGAGGTATCCAATTCCTTCTCCCGCAGCCTCAACACTACCCTCTTGGTTTCCTCCTCAGCCGCACGCAGCTGAATCTCTGCTTTTTTTGGTCTCCTCCTCTGCTCCTTTGGAGAAGCATGACCCCCTGTCCCACTGTACGAAGTAATTCAAGAGTTCTCCCGAGTTTTCCCCTGATTCCAACTCGGAGAATGTCCGCATCGGGTCGGTAGAAGTTCGTGGATGTCTCGTAGCGATTCGTGCGAGTATTTTTTTTACTCGTGGCCATTTTTCACAGTGTTGAAAAAACGTCACGAGTTTACCGGAATTCCAGAGAACCTACCGTTGGCATAACGAGCCGCTACGTGACATCCACGAACTCCTACGGACCCGCTACGGACATTCTCCGAGTTCGAAACAGGGGAAAACTCGGGAGAACTCTTGAATTACTTCGTACAGTGGGACAGGGGGTCATGCTTCTCCTGTCGCTCTCTCTTGGCGGAGACAAGGGCTCAAGGAAAGAGCGTTCACATCACGGCCCCTGTTTCCACCAACCTTTCCACCACCACGCACAAGAAGCACAAGAAGCGACAAGACAGACACCATTGTGCAGATGCCGAGAAGTGTGTCCAGCTCTGGCTGAACGACTTCTAATCTTGTGTGTGGACTCGATAAGAAGAAAGCGGAGACACGCCCAAAACAGTGTCTGTCAATTTCGACGGTGAACTTTCAAATGACGGTGCACACGGCTATTTACTTTGAGCTTCTGGTTCTTGCCCTGTTGTGTTGCCTGCGAGCCAATGACAGTCAGCAGATCAGAATATCACTAAGGTACAGAACACCATCCGGTTTTACATTCTTTCGCCACTTCCCATTCAAAACGAAATTCCAAAAAATTGGTCCCGATGATGCGCTTGTAATTAGCTCTTATCCACACTGGATTAATTTATGAATTAACTTATCGGATCATGTTATCCTACTGACGGCGAGGATTCCCCCCGCTTCTCAGGTTAAGTCCCGCATCCTGCAGACGTGCTGGAGTGAAACAGTCGCGATATTTAAAAGACCAGTCAGTCAATTTTATTTGTATAGCACATTTAAAAACATCTCACGTTGACCAAAGTGCTGTAGACCAGTGCAGATACTAATGTGCTACATACAATGGTACATAGAGCTAACAATACATACACAAACTGTTTACAGCGCTCCCTTAGAGGGCCTCAAAACGCTATTGTGTAGAAATAGTTTTGAGCCTCGATTTAAAGAAGTCGATAGAGGGGGCAGTTCAGATGAGGAGAGGGTTGCTGTTCCACAGTCTAGGTGCTGCAACCGCAAAAGCGCGGTCGCCCCTGAGCTTAAACCTAGACCGCGAGATAGTCAGTTGCCCCAAGTCGGCCGACCTGAGGGACCTGGAGGTAGAATGGTGGGTTAGAAGATTTTTAATACAGGAGGGGGCAAGCCCGTTAGGGTGATTGGACGGGTGCATTTATAGGAAAGGTTAAAATGAATGTCGGGGAATCGCGGGAAATCGGACTCGCGTTGACGGCGTATCTCGGTTAGCAGAGACGAATTGAGCCAAAGTGACAAATTCAGTGATGTATGATTCTATAACTTCTACGAGTGATGGTTCAAATGGCCATTGCAAGCTGTTCCGTGTGAGTGTGTGCGTAGTGGTGATTCTGAGCAGTTGAATGCGAATATTGGGAGGACAAACACTCATGGGAGCAAATGCACGTTGAACTATCGGCGTGGATCAGAGGGTCACGGACGTACAAGTGCACGAATTGCACTCACTGGGAATTTAACCGCGTTCATCAGCTCAGCCCTGAATTTACTCTGGGTCACCACGTAAATACACGTGTTGGTGCAGGTACTGAGCAGCTGTAAGAAGCCCGACGTGACCATTGTGATGTAGTAATAACGGGTGGGGGTGTAGTCAACTCGCACCTTCGCAATACTCGTAAAGATGTAAAATATGGCCTGTGTTGCCCACAGCAGGACGAAAGTGCCCGTGATACTGAAGAGTAAAACGATGGATTTCCTGCGGTTCTCCATCTCCGGGTCCTTGTCATTCTCTCCGTTGATTTTACCCCGGAGCCCCCTGCGGACTCTGCTGGCCGCTACAATCCGCCTGACCGTCAGCACATTGAGCAGAAGGATCAGAAAGAACGGGATACAAGGGGTGAGGACGCTGTGTGTGACATTATATGCGATCCATGCAGACGACGTATAGAAGGTGGGTTTGGCGTTGCAACCCCAGGGAAGATTATCAAACACGTAGCCAGGATCTATCGTAAAACACTGGGGGACGTTCTCTAAACAGCCCAGCACACCCACTGCTCCGATAATCACAGCCGCCGTTCTCTCAGTGCAATATCTAGTTTTCAGCTTCTCACAACAAATGGCCACAAACCGATCGAGGGTGAAGGCGACCGTCAGCCAGACAGAGACCGCGGTGGATGCAAAGACCAGGAAATGGATAGTCGTGCACACGGGAGTAATGTTCAGCAAAGAATACGGGAAGCAAATTAGAATAGTCTGACGGAGAAACGGATCGGTGATGCCGACCAGGAGATCAGAAGCTGCCATGGCCACCAGGTAGAGAGTGATGCATTTGGAGAGACCGCATTTACCTCGACAGAGAATCACAATCGCCAACAAGTTCACTGTGAGAGGGAGAAGAGATATTACTAACATAAGGACCTCACAAAAGTATCTGAGGGACATTGTCTGATTGGAATGTTTTCAAACTTCAAACTTGGTTGACCAAATGACCTTTAGCCCAGACCACGTTCAGAGACTATAGCCTTTGGACCACGGTATCCACGCACCTCATCAAACACTAATGTATATTACGTTCACAGCTTTTAATACTGCCCATATTCTTATGAACTGTCTCCAGATTGTAGCATCCATCTACACTGTCCCATGGACAGTAGTTACAGAAACCATTAATAGGCAGGTCAACTGCATGTAGGAGGAAATATGCGCATAGCCAAGATTAGCGTGGAGTCGGAGGACGAACGATGAAACATTGCCCATAAAGCACGGGAGGGTTGATATTGAACCTGCGACTCCGGTACTGTGTGACACCGGCAGTCAGGCACGGAAATCGCTATCAAAACATGGGGGGGGGGGGCGGTAACATCGGAAGCTGACCTGGTTGGTGACCGACTCCGAACTTCAGCAACAGCACCTTCGTCCGCCTCGGATGGTGGGGCTTGAATCTGCCAATCGCAGGGCCTTTCATCGGCCGGCGGTGGCTTCAACATGGGGAGTCTCGGGCGCCTGGATGCAGCAGGTTGATTTTAAGCCGCGCTGGGCGATGAAAGGCCCCGCGAACTGGCCGATTCAGCCCTTAGAAAGCGTCTGATAAATTCCGGATTACAAAACATAGGTGGGATTGTCCCCCACCTCTCAAAGCACGGGGGGGGGGGGGTGCTCCCGTCCCTCCCCAGAATTTACGCCCTTGCAGTCAGTACTGACTGTGGCACGGTGGCGAGCATGTACAGATACATCTGCGGATATAAATTCGCATTTCGCTAAAGAACCAACTATAGATGAACATAATAAAATAACAATATTAAAATGTAATTAAATAAAATATTATCAGCAAAAGTTATAAGATTATTTCAAATTACAAAGCAGGAAAAATTTTAATTTGGTGGTAGACCGCACAAACTTTTGACAAGTCAATTGATAAAACGGTAAAAAGATCATACGATTTTAAAGATTAAATCAGATAAAGGTGAATTGTTAACACTACCTAAAGATATTAATAAAAGGTTTACTAAATTTTATCAAAAATGTATATACATCTAAAACGTCAGCAGATAGTACTAAAGTTATAGAGTTCTTGGATAACTGTGATCTCCCAAAACTTAACCTGATCGAACAAGAGGAATTAGGAGCACAAATCTCAATTAAGGAAATAGAAGAAACAATAAACTCACTAAAGGATGGAAAAACACCAGGACCAGATGGATTTAGTAATGAATTTTATAAAAGATTTTATGAGATAATTTCACCACGTTTAAGTAAAATGTATACATATGCTTTCAAAGAACAAACATTACCAGAAACACTAGCGGAATAAACGATTACACTTATACCTAAAAAAGATAAAGATTTAGAAGACCCTGGTTCATACAGAGCCATTGCGCTGTTAAATACAGATAAAAAAATACCAGCAAAAACATTAGCTAGAAGATTAAGTAAATATGTTAGTAAATTCATCAATGCGGATCAAACGGGGTTTATACCCAAGAGATATTCATGCAATAATCTGAGACGTCTGTTTAATATAACGCATTCATATCAAACTGAAGATCAATTATTTCATTGGACGCAGAAAAAGCATTCGATCAAGTGGAATGGGACTACCTTCTTAAAGTATTGCAAAAATTTCAAATGGGAGAGAATTTTATCTCATGGGTAAAACTATTATATGACAGGCCCACTGCTAGAATATTAACTGATAACATGTTGTCCCCGAAATTTCAATTACCAAGGGGAAATAGACAGGGATGCTCACTATCACCTCTGCTATTTGCTCTTTTAATAGAACCTCTAGCTGAAAGCATTAGAACACATCCGAATATCCATGGTTATAATACAAAATACTCAAATAATAAAATATCATTATACGCAGATGATGTACTACTATACATCACAAAATCACAAATCAGTATACCAAATATATTAAATTTAATAGAGGAATTTGGATCCTTTTCAGGATATAGAATAAATTGGAATAAAAGTGAAATTATGACGATAAAACCCCAAGACTAAACACACCTGTTAAAATTCCCTTTTAAAATTGCTACAGAAAAATTCAAATATTTGGGAATTGAAATTACCAGAAAATATAAATCTTTATTTAATGCAAAGTATATCCCCCTACTTAATAAATTAAACGCCCTGATTAAATTTTGGAAAACTCTCCCGGTGTCTTTAATAGGCCGAATAAATGCTATAAAAATGATCTTTCTACCACAAATTTTATATCTCTTCCAATCAATACCAATATACTTACCAAAAAATTTAAAAAAAAACAGGGTTCTGATATCACAAATTTTATATGGGACTATCAATCACATAGAATTCAAATGTTAGCTATTAAAATTTCAAAGGAAAGTTGGAATGAACACTTATTAAATGTGCATAAATGTTCGATTACTGTAAGACACACTTTAATACAATTTAAAATTTTACATAGATTATATTATTCGAAAACTAAAATTCATAAAATTTTCCCAAATGTATCATCTATTTGTGATAAATGTCAATCCCAAGAAGCTACTATAGCGCACTCATTCGTTTTCTGTACAAAAATTCAAAAATTTTGGAATGAAATTTTCGAAATCTTTACAAAGTTATTTAAAATAAGACTGATACCCAAAGCAGAATGGATTATCTTCGGAATAACGGAAGATGGTCCAGAACTAAATGCGTTTCAAAAGAAACTAATAGATTATGGGTTAATAACTGGAAAAAAGCTAATTCTAAAATTTTGGAAGAAGGCTCCAATACCAACTATAAACATGTGGATTTCAAATATGTTCGAAACATTACACCTAGAAGAGATAAGACTCCTCCTAGCAGGTAAACCAGATCACTTCCACCTGATGTGGTCTGCATTTATAGAATTATTACAAGTATAGGGTGCAAAGGTACCTTTAAAAAAAAATTGAGGTCAGGTAAGGGGGATAATAGTTGAAGAGTTGGTATGTCCCATTTGCGTAATGCTCATAAAAATATTTGTTTCTCTCTTTTTCCTCTTTCTCTTTCTCTTTCTTTTCTAGGGTCTATTTCTTAACTCTTTTTCTTTTGTTTTTAATTTTGTTCTTATAGGGTCTTCGTCCTTTTTTGTTGTCACATTTTCTACGCTCTCACTTTTTCCTTCAATTTCTTCTTTCTTTCAATCTTTTCCTTTTCTAGTGTAAAAAATAAATGGAGTACATTAATTGTAAGAAGACATAAGTGACGAGTACTAATGTATGTGGTTGTAATGTAATGTACTTCTAATAAATAAAAAATTACAAACAAAAAAAAAAAGAATTCAAAGAATACATTTGTGCAAACCTAAAGAATTTGGTAGATTAACACTCCCTAATTTATTGTCTTATTATTTGGCAGCAAATGTCAAAAATGTGATTCACCTGTTGGACAACTCTGCCCAGCGGGTGGATTGGATAGTAATGGAGAGAGAGTATTGCTCCCCTTTTAATATAGCAGCGATCCTTCTCTCACCAATAAAACGGAATAATACAATATACAGTAAGAATCCAATTATTCATAGTACAATTAGAATTTGGAAACAAATAAAATTAACCCTAAAATTAAGAAACCTATCGCTTCTCTCTCCCATAGTTAATAATCGGTCGTTTAAACCATTTATTATAGATAAAGCATTTGCACACTGGGAAAGAATAGGAATTAAAACGTTTGGAGACATTTATGAAAATGGAAATCTGAGAAGTAATCAATATTTTAAATATTTTCAAATCCGTGATTATTTGAAAAAATATACACAAGAATATCAAAATTTGTCTCCAGACCTATTGGACAAAGCAATGAATATGAAGGCGGAATCAACTAATTTAATATCATACTTGTATAATATCATCCTAAATATCGAAATACCATCATCCGATAGAATTAGAAGAGATTGGGAAAAAGAGCTAGCTATAAAAATCTCGAAAGAGAGTTGGGATAAACACTTGCTATATGTGCACAAATGCTCGATCAATGTAAGACATATTCTAATCCAATTTAAAACTTTACATAGACTATATTACTCAACAACTAAAATAAGTATATTTTTTCCAAATGTCTCCCCCATCTGTGATAAATGTCTATCCCAAGAAGCAACTATAGCACATTCCTTTGTTTTTTGTATAAAAATCCAAAATTTGGGAATGAAATCTTTGACATTTTTACAAAATTGTTTAAAACAAAACTGAAACCGAACGCAGAATTGATTATTTTTGGAACAATGGAAGCCAGCTTTGAGCTGACTTCGTTCTAAAAGAGCTTCCTTAATTGCGGCTTAATAATGGCAAAAAAACTTACACTTAAATTGTGGAAAAACGCTCCCACACCAACGATAAAAATGTGGATTTCAAATATGTTCGAAATGTTACACCGAGAAGACATGGGTTTCCTCCTAGCAGGCAAATCAGACCATTTCCAAAAGATTTGGTCTCCATTTATCAACTTATTACAAGCATAGGGTGCAACATAACTTTGAAAATAAATGGTTTTAGGAACTGGTGAGGGGTGTGTAAAGATACGAAGTAGGTACATCCCTTTTATCTTATTTTACTTTCTTATATCTTCTGTTTTCTATTTTTCTGTTTCTTTTTCTTTGGTTTTCTTTTTAACTCTTTCTCGTGTTTTACATTTCTACGGGTTTCTCCGGATCACTCTTTCACACAGTTACTATCTTATCTAACTCTCTCTATTCTTCAGCTTTTCAAAGTTTAAAACAAGAAGTGGTACAGGAAATGTATTATGTTATTTTTGGCTTATATCACTGTAATGTACATTACTTCTAATAAATAAAATATTAAAAGAAGAAAAAAATCGCATTTACAGATCGTCCGAAGGTGAAGATATCAAAATACATAACATTAACTGATATAAAATTACGTGACAGCATCTGTTTACATCTGAGTTAACATCTGAGTCAGATCCCAGCTCGTGACATTCACTTGTTTTATCTCATAAGCTGTAGCATTACAGGTCTAACGCGGGTTTACGCTTCGCGCAGCGACAGGTCCAGAAAATATTGAAACACAAACCATGTTTGTTTAACGTCGGCACCGCCGGAGTTTACGGAATGTCTCACAGCTAATGCGCGTACATGAAAATCAGAGACAAACCAAATTACCGAAAACAGCGACAGCCGCTATTGTAGGGTGATATATATCTTCAATTCGATAGATCAATGGATATCCCATAGCTGGAAGACACAATTAACTCCTGTGGCTCCGTCAGTCCGTCATCGATGTAGCTCTGTCTATTTCCCCTTGAACATATTTCCCTGCATCTAGCTTGTCCAGTCCTTTTATAATGTTATATGTTTCTATAAGAAATTTCTGTCTCCTTTGCTCAGTCGGATTGTGCACAGTCTGACCGTGTGTGCTATGTTTCGCTCAATGATGGCTTCCCTCCGTAATCTGCCCCCCCCCCCCGAGCACACTGTGAGACATGGCATGTTTAATTTCAGTGTGATTTGGTTTAAGTTAGATACAGCGTGGGAAAGAGGATCTTCGGCCACTCAGAGGAAATTGACGCGGTCACAGGGCGAATGTGTACACTTACACACAGACAGCAGACGAGGGAAGGATAGAACCCTGGTCTCTGGCGTTTTGTTGCAGTAGTTAAACCAATGTGCCGCACTTGGTGTGATACAGCGTGGAAACAGGCCCTTCGGCCCAACCTCCAAACCGACCAACGTGTCCCAGTTGCACTAGTCCCTGGCGTCTGGTCCATATCCCTCCAAACCCGTCCTATCGGTGTAACCTTGTAGCTGTTTCTTAAACGTTGTGATAGTCCCAACCTTAACTATCTCCTCTGGCAGCTAGTTCCATCCACCCACCACCCTCTGTGTGGAAACGTTACTCCTGGATTCCTATTAACCCTTTTTGTCCTTCACCTTGCATCAACGTCGTCTGCTCAGGCACACGCCCCCGTTGCCATGCTGTGAAAACGGAGAGAATGAGAAGGAGTTTCTTCCCAGAGGCCATTAGGACTGTAAACTTCTATCTCACCAGGGACTAACTTTACTGAACCATTTTACTGTTGTGTGGTGTCTTTTTAAAAATTGCTGTTTTTTCTTATTTTCCTCCCACAAATATGTAATATGTGAATATGTGATTCTGTCCATTCTGTTTTGTAGTTTTTTGCACAATCCGCGAGCATTGCCACTTTCCATGTCACTGCACATCTCGTATGTGTATGTGACGGATAAACTTGACTTGACTTGACTTGACTTGGTCCTCGATTCACCTACTCTGACCAATCTATAGGGAGGTTGCACGGCAGTCGGGGTCACGACCCGTGACCTGTAGTGTTGCCACGCAAAGCCAACTGGAGTACATGCGGTGAACGTCGGGTAAGCGCTTACCACGGCTTCCAGTGCAACGGGCACGTTTTCTGTCCCACCATTCGGACGCTACGCTGACTGGTTCCACACTCACGTACCCCGGGCCGTCTATCCCCGCGGCTGGGGTTCGAGGGGTGTTCGTGGGAGAGAGGGGGTTGGTGTCCGGTGCCGGTGCAGCGAGGTCAGTGACTCTGGGTGGGCGGAGGGACCAGACTGTCCCCAACTCTGCTGCAGCTGACGGGGTCGTTGCGGGGTTTCGTCCCCGTGTGTCCACTGCCCAGAGCCGCGGCCCTGCTCCACCCGGCCCCGTGTGTGTGTCGGCGCTGCCGACCCACAGCCCGTCTCTCTCTCTCTCTCTCTCTCTCTCTCTCTCTCTCTCTCTCCCTCTCTCTCTCTCTCTCTCTCTCTCTCTCTCTCTCTCTCTCTCTCTCTCTCTCTCTCTCTCTCTCAATTCAATTCAATTTAAAACTTTATTGGCATGATACAAAAAACATTTGTTACATTGCCAAAGAATGAAACATGACATACATATTTAAGATGCATAAGTATAAAGACAAGTGTACAGTGCATAGATAGATATGTCCCTGTACATAAACTCGCAAGAGGCCTATAGCCTTTTATTGATTGCTACACGTTCTTGTAGCTGTAATCAGTACAACAGGATAGCTAATTTAGCAATTCAATATTAATTTCTTAGTGTCAGTTAATGTCAATTAGTGTGTGCATACATATGTGCATATTGGTCATTCACCGTCTCTCAGGTTATGGCATGCTGTTACGTATTGTGCACCAAGATGTGCCGTATTTCCTTCACCAAGGATTATTCTTAGTTTTGATGTATCGTCTAGTTCCTTAAAGTCAGGGGTTGCCTGACTGAGTTTGTCAAAGTATGTTTTCCTTGTTTTCTCAATTTTTTTGCATTTTAGGAGGAAGTGCACCTCTGTTTCAACCTCATCTGTCAAACAGTGGCCACATATTCTGTTTTCTCTTGGTTGCCAGAATCTCTTCTGTCTTCCTTTTTCAACTGCCAAATAGTGGTCACTTAGCCTGTATTTGGTGAGGGTCTGCCTTTGTTTTATGTCTCTAACAGTTGAGAGATAGACTGCCAATTTATAATCTCTTTTTAGGGCACGGTAGCATTCTAATCTGCTTTGGCTTTTGGTTTCTTTATCCCAATGTTCCAAATATGTTTCTTTACATTGTTTGATAATTTGGTTCACTCTAACTGGTGATTGGGGGTCAGTATTGATCTGAGGCTGGTCAGGATTTAACTGGATAGGGTTTAACTGAATGGGGGTAGTTAGTCTCCGTACCAACTGACACAGGGAACTCTTTTCTGGGCTCCCCTCTTGTGTTTTATGGGCTTTAAACTGGAGGGTATCTGGTGGGCTAGATTTAAGGTGATTCCAAAAATTTAGTGCTCTTTTCTGGATATTTATTATCAGTGGGTATCTGCCTAATTCTGCCCTACATGCGTTTGTTGGTGTTTTCCTTTGGATGCGGAGGATGTTCCGACAAAATTCCGCATGCAGGGCCTCCGTTGTATGTTTTTCCCATTTACTATAACTATGGTGACTGAGCGGCCCCCATACTTCACTACCATAAAGCGCAATAGGCTGGATTACACTATCAAATATCTTAAGCCAGATTTTACTGAGAATTTGGATGTTGTAGAATCTTCTTTTTATTGCATACAGAGCTCTTCGAGCTTTCTCTTTTAGTGCATTCACTGCCATATTGAAGCTCCCTGATGCTGCAACAGTTAGACCAAGGTAAGTATAGCTCATAGTGTGTTCGATAATAATACCATTGAGAGTAAATTTGTATTTATCTTCCTGACATCTGGGTTTTTTCTGGAAAATCATGATATTGGTTTTCTTTAGATTTACTGCCAGGGCCCAATTTTGGCAGTACTCATCAAGTAGGTCCAACTGTTGCTGCAGTCCCTGTTCTGTGGGGGACAGCAGAACCAAGTCATCCGCATAAAACAGAGATTTTACCTCTCCGTCCAGGAGACAGAGGCCCGGCGCAGTGCTCTGGTCCAGGTTTATTGCCAATTCGTTTATATATAAATTAAACAGTGTCGGGCTCAGATTGCAGCCTTGCCGGACGCCTCTTCTCTGGGAGAAGAGATCAGTGCGTTTGTCCCCTATTTTAACGCCACATTTATTATTCAGATACATTGATTTGATAAGGTCATATACCTTTCCTCCTATACCATAACAGAGGAGTTTGTAGTAGAGCCCTTCATGCCAAATAGAGTCAAATGCTTTCTCAAAGTCAATAAAACAGGCAAATATGTTTCCATTTTTTGCTTGGTGTACATGTTTTTCAATGAGAGTGTGGAGGGTGTAAATGTGGTCAGTGGTACGATGTTTTGGGAGGAAGCCAATTTGTTTTTTACTGAAAATGTTGTGTTTGTTAAGGAAATCCTGCATTCTGTTATTTATGATACTGCAGAATAACTTCCCTAGGCAGCTACTGACACAGATGCCGCGGTAGTTATTTGGGTCTAGTTTGTTTCCACTCTTATAAATGGGTGAAATAAGCCCTTGGCACCAAATATCAGGGAAATAACCTGAACGTAGTATGATGTTGAACAGCCTAAGTACTATGTCCTGCATCTCCGGAGTGCTGTATTTGAGCATTTCGTTTTTAATGCTATCTGGACCACAGGCTTTCTTTGGGTGAAGAGATTTTATTTTTAAGGTCAGTTCTTCCAAAGTAATTGGGAAATCAAGGGGGTTTTGATAATCTTTGATTACTATTTCTAGTGTTTGGAGTTTTTCTTTGATATGAGAGTGATTTGAGTTTATTTTATTTATTGGGATGTCTTTATATAGATTTTTGAAGTGTGCTCTCCAGATATCACCGTCTTGAATTGGTAATGTTTGTAGTTTTGTTGTGCTCAGGTTATTCCACATATCCCAAAATTGGTTTTGATTTATGGAATTTTCAATTTCTTCAAGTCTTTTGTGAGTGTGATTTTGTCTTTTGTTCCTAATCGTGTGTTTATACCTTTTAAGAGTTTCATTATATCTAATGCGTAAGTCTGGATTGTTTGGTTGACGGTGTTTTTGGTTCGATATTTTCCTCAGATCTTTTCTGACATTTTTACACTCGTGGTCGAACCATTTTTCATGGTTGTTTTTTTTAAATAATTTTTCTCTTCTGTTTCACAAGGTCAGATTTAATAGCTGCCTTGTGAAAGATCATATTAATGTCCTTTATAGCCATGTTTACACCATCTCTAGTAGTCTCATATGGGTTAGTCTTGAATTTCAATATTTTATTTGTGATATCAGGTGAGTTCAGGGCCATGATGAATTTATCTGCGCTATCTGAAGCCCATCTGTAAGTCTGATTTAGTTTATACAGCTTACTTGGTTCCTTTTTTTCATCTTTAGTTTGAAGAGGGAATTTTAGGTACACATTGATTTGACTATGGTCTGAAAGAGGGGACTGCTGCCTAACAGTGAATGCACTGATAGTGCAGGGGTCTATGTCAGTAATTGCGTAGTCTACCACGCTAGACCCAAGAGCTGAGGAATATGTAAACCTTCCCATGGAGTCCCCTCTGAGCCTACCATTAACTATGTACAGGCCCAAGGCTCGGCAGAGATGCACTACCTCTCTACCACTTTTATTTATTTCACAGTCCAGGTTGTTCCGGTTAATGATGGTTGGTGTGACATGCAAGGGGGTTTGACCAAACACATGGTTGTTGCCCTGTGGGTCTATGGAATCGGGTTCACATCCGGCCCTTGCATTCAGGTCTCCACATAGTAGCACATTTCCCTGGGCCTGGAAATGATTGATTTCCATGTGAAGAGTTTCAAATATATCCTCTTCAAAATATGGCGATTGTATTGGGGGTATGTAGGCGGCACATAGATATATATCTTTTCCAGTTATTCCAATTGTTTTATCTAGTTTCAACCATATATGTGATTTCCCCTGTTTTATTGATGTAATGTGACTGTCTAGTTCTTCTTTGTACCATACCAAGACCCCCCCAGAGGTTCTGCCCTTACGTATATCAGTAGTTTTTACTGAGGGCACCATGACTTCATGGTACCCTGAGGGGCAGTGAATGAACGTATCCTTTCGGTACCATGTTTCCGTTAATATCATTATATCAGTGTCTTCTATAGACTTTAGGGAACTCAGGGTTCCCAGTCTTCATCCCGAAGGTTGAAGAGTAGAGACCCTGGATATTCCAACATCCTATATGAAATGAACTCATTTATTTTCTATTTATATTCTTTTCTTTAATTTAAATAAAACCTATTTTGCGGGACAGGTGCGAAAACACTATTTTTTTTTCTATAATTGGGGAACGTTAGGTAAAGTTTTGTATGCTATGGTAAGGCAGACTCGTACTGCACCTAGTAATAATAACTATATTAATAATAGGAATATCAACAGTATTAATAGCAATATCAACAATATCAACAGTACTAATTCAGTGCAAACATATCACAATATCAACAGTACTAATTCAGTGCTGTTTTTATCAGTCACTCGGAAGGGACTGTTTATATATTTGTGTCCTTTGTTACCATAGGAGGTGGGAACAAAGGGTGTGCAGCAGCTGCCTGATCTCTCCCATCTCCGAGTTGGTCCGCGACTGTGGCTGGAATGAGCCGGGGGCAGTGGCGGCCCTGGCTGGGCTGTTATGTCGCCTCGCAGTTTGGCGGGTTGTCCTGACATGGTGGGGGGAAGGGAGTCCAGATTGGCCTCTTGGGTTCCCGTTGATCGTGGGGGAGGGAAGGTTACGACCCAGGGCAGTATATTTGAGGTTCTTAGCGAAGACCCTCACCCCCTGTCTGTTTAGATGTATTCCATCATGGAGGTCCCATGTACCGATGGTCGGGTGGTGGGCCAATTGGACATTAGGGAGGGCGGCATATCCTCTGCTGGTGTCTATGTTGGCATTGTGAATCACATGGGGTGATGTATCCGTCCTTGGCAGCAGGGTAGAGATCACGATCCTCGAATCAGGGAATTCGTTGCTGGCCTTTTCTGCCATCCTTGTTATTGCCCCAGCAGTACGATGACGTAAGGTGCGCAAATCATTCGTGCCTGTATGGATCACAATGTGTTGAGGGCTCCCGATGGTGTCTTTGCTCAGGACCTTCATTGCATGGTCTGTGGTGATGCACGTTTTAACCAATACCTGGAGACCTGGGAACAGCCTCTGGGGGTCCAGAAACCTCCCGTTGGAATCAGTGAGTAGGACCACCTGGGGGGCAGGTGTTTGGGTGAGGCTGTTGACTGTGTACCCGGGGCAAGCTGTGTACCAGAAGGGGTGTCCACTAATGGTATATTGGTGGGCTGAGTGCAGCTCAGAGGGGTCGGGTCTCTCTCTCTCTCTCTCTCTCTCTCTCTCTCTCTCTCTCGCTCTCTCTCTCTCTCTCTCTCTCTCTCTCTCTCTCGCTCTCTCTCTCTCTCTCTCTCTCTCTCTCTCTCGCTCTCTCTCTCTCTCTCTCTCTCTCTCTCTCTCTCTCTCTCTCTATTTCCATTAAAAACTTTATTGGCATGATACAGAAAACATTGTTATATTGCCAAAGTATGAAACATGACATACATATTTAAGATGCATAAGTATAAATGCAAGTATAACAGTGCATAGATAGATATGTTCCTGTACATAAACTCGCAAGAGGCCTATAGCCTGTTATTGATTGCTACACGTTCTTGCAGCTGTAAGCAGTACAACAGGATAGCTAATTTAGCAATTCAATATTAATTTCTTAGTGTCAGTTAATGTCAATTAGTGTGTGCGTACATATGTGCATATTGGTCATTCGCCGTCTCTCAGGTTATGGCATGCTGTTACGTATTGTGCACCAAGATGTGCCGTATTTCCTTCACCAAGGATTATTCTTAGTTTTGATGTATCGTCTAGTTCCTTAAAGTCAGGGGTTGCCTGACTGAGTTTGTCAAAGTATGTT
>JAXLNO010001014.1:50000-51482 GCA_038087875.1 Malacoraja senta
TCCGGCTAAAGGTACAGAGGCTTGAACGCGCGTAGCACCACACTAAGAAACCTCTTTCCCCCTCTGCTGTTATGTTTCCTAACGGTCTTTCCACAAGCCATGAATGCGCGATTCACCCAACGTGGACAGCTAACTTTGTCTTCGGTTTTATTTAGATTTAGTTTTAGAGATGCAGCCCAGAAACAGGCCCTTCGGCCCACCGGGTCGGCGCCGACCAGCGATCCCCGCACATTAACACTATTCTACTCCCACTAGGGATCATTTTTACATTTTCCCAAGTCAATTAACCTAGAAACCTGTACGGCTTTGGAGTGTGGGAGGACACCGAAGATCTCGGAGACAACCCACGCAGGTCACGGGGAGAACGTACAAACTCCATACAGACAGCACCTGTATATGAGGAAAGACTTCATAGACTCGGCTTGTACTGGCTGGTATTTACATTGATGGGGGATCTTATAGAAACTTATAAAATTCTTAAGGGGTTGGACAGGCTAAATGCAGGAACATTGTTCCTGGTGTTGGGGGAGTCCAGAACAAGGGGTCACAGTTTAAGGATAAAGGAGAAATCTTTTAGGACTGACATGAGAAAAATATTTTTTACACAGGGAGTGGTGAATCTCTGGAATTCTCTGCCACAGAATGTAGTTGAGGCCAGTTCATTGGCTATATTTAAGAGGGAGTTCGATGTGGCCCTTGTGGCTAAAGGGATCAGGGGGTATGGAGAGAAAGCAGGTACGGGATACTGAGTTGGATGATCAGCCATGATCATATTGAATGGCGGTGCAGGCTCGAAGGGCCGAATGGCCCACTCCTGCTCCTATTTTCTATGTTTAACCACCCCCCTGAATCCCTCAGGGAACGCCCCGGCCCTGCCTTAGAAACCAAGCCATCACATTTGTGCACGATCAGTTAGCAATATTAATGTTTTTAAATAAATATACAGGAAAGCTTATCAAGTTCAAATTTACTGTCACATGTGCCAATTAAGGTACAGTGATATTTGTTCCCATACAGCCATACTAAGTGGAAAGCAACAAGACACACAGCCACGTAAAATAAAATTTAACATAAACATCCACCACAGCGGAATCCACATTCCTCATTGTGATGGAAGGTAATAAAGTTCAATTATCCTCCTCGTTTGTTCACCCGTGGACGGGGCTGTTGAACCCTCCGCAGTCGCCGCTGCCCACGGTCCGATGTCCGAAGTCCTCGTGTCGGGATGACGGAAACTCCGGCGTCGGGACGGATTGGAACACTCCGCGGCATGGAGCTCCCGAGTCGGCCTCTTCTTACCGGAGACCGCGGGCTTCACGGTCCACAGGCCCCGAGGTTGGAGCTCCTCACGGGAGATCCTCGGCAAAGGAGAAAATCGTATCTCCGTCGAGCTAAGTGACTGAAAAAAAGTTTCCCCCAATTCACCATATAACAAACCCAGAAACACTACAACATACTTTTAAAACATACTTAACAAAATAA
>JAXLNO010001014.1:51682-61682 GCA_038087875.1 Malacoraja senta
CACCCCACACGCACATCCCACACACACACACACACACACACACACACACCCCACACACACCACACACACACACACACACACACCCCACGCACACCCCACACACACACCACACACACACACACGCCCCACACACCCCCCACACCCCGCAACGCCCACACCCTCCGCACACACAACCCCCTCCCTTGCCCACACGCGCCCCTTTTACCCACAACCACCCCGCCCCCACACCCCTTCCCCCCACCCCACACGGCAGCGGTAGGCCACGGTAGCCCCCGCCTGGAGCCGTCCCCCTCCCCTTGGCTGTGGGACGCTTCCCCTACTGGCCCCCGCCTGAAGCCATCCCTTCCCAAGCTGCTGAATGCTCCCCAACGGCCCCCGCCTGAAGCCGGTTGGCCACGGAAGCGTCCCCCCCCTCCCCACCGGAACCCGACAGCCCCAGCCTGAAGCCGCCCCCCTCCCTGGCTGCAGGACGCTCCCACATCCCCCACCAGCATCCGCCTGAAACTGTCCCCAGCTGCAGTACACTCCCCCACCGGACCCCGCCTGAAGCCACTGGGGAGCGGCATCGGTTGGTCACGGCAGCGACAGGCCACCTAGCCCCCGCCTGAATCCACCCCCCTCCCCCGGCTGCAGGTCGCACTCCCCCCCCCACCGGCCACCGACAGCCCCCGCCTGAAGCCATCCCCCCGCTGCAGAACGCAACAAGAAAGAATGGACTGAATAAATCTCCTCTTTAACGTTTAAATTGTTGTTCTATTTTAAGAGTTATTCACATTTTAAGCTTGAATAAATCCCTTTTCCACTTGCCGTTCCCGTCAATAATACCTGCGTGTTCTACATCACAATGAGAACCCAAAGGGCGGGAATATCTGCGCTATGAGCGGATGGGGGGTGGGGGTGGGGAGTTTGAAGTGAGTGCCTGGGAGGGGGAGGGCAAGAGGCGGAGTCAGGGGGGTGAGGGGAGGAGGAGGGGGGATTAGGGGCGTCACAACGGGAACCCATCAGCCGCGCCTGCGCAGTTAGCGGCTATGGGTGAGTGGTGGAATATTAAATTGGGGGATCGGGTGAGTGGTGGAATATTGCTATGGGTGTGTGGTGGAATATTGAATTGGGGGATCGGGTGAGTGGTGGAATAGTGGGTTGCGTTGGGGGGACCAGGCCTCCCGTGTGACTGGGACTCAACGGGCCCCACTTAGTCAATAGTCAGATTTATTCGACACATACACAAATGAAGTGCAGTGAAATGAATTTGCCAACAGCGGTACAATCAAAAAGCACACACAATAAATGTTTTTTTTTAATTTTATTTTTTTATTAGAAGCAATTGTACAAGTATAATACGATCGGCAGAACAATTATTGTACAGATTCATTTTTAACCTTATAACCTAATTTTAAAATAAAAAAGGAAAACAAGGAAAGAAGAAAAAAAAGAACGAAGAGATAAAGTAGAAAAGAGCGGGTAAAGACCCCTAAGCTGCCGAGGCAGTGCAGGAGAAAGAAAAGTAAATAAGAAAATAAGAAATGGAGATATACCTCCCCCCCCCAATCCTGGCATCGGAATTAGATTTAAATTTGTGTTTAACCATTCTGTTATTGTAAAAATTCAGTAACGGGTGTCCATGTCTTAAGAAATGGATCTGTTTTTTCCGCTACGACAAGCCTAATGTAGTGTCTCGGACATGTCTGTAATCCACATCTTCACTGTAGGGACCGTGGTCTGTTTCCAAAACTTAAGTGTTAATTTTTTCACCGTTATTAGGCCGTAATTGAGGAAACGTCTTTGAAATATTGTTAGCTTAGAGCAGGCCTCTGACATTCCTAATGTGATCAGTTTTATATATCTGGGTCCAGTTGAATTTTAATATTTTGGAAAAGGTATCAAATATTCCCCCTCCAGAACTTTGTACAGGAAGCGAAAGAATGGGTTGTAGTCGCTTCTTGGAGGAGACATTTATCACAAATAGGAGAGAGGTTTGGGAAGATCTTGTTCAAATTGGACTTTGAGTAGTAGAGTCGGCGCAGTATTTTAAATTCTATCAGGGAGTGCCTAACATTAAGAGAGCAGTAATGTCTGTATACTTTTTTTAAAAAACACAAAAACATCCACCACGGCATTATTCACTGTGGTGGAAGACACAAAGCACAGTCTGTCCTCCTCCATTTTTCCCCGTGGGCGGGACCACAAACCTCCGAATCGGCGCTTCCGTACCGGAGACCGCGGCTTCAAGATGACGTAGGCCGCGGGCCGGCGGTGGGAGTTCTTCTCCAGGGATTCCCGGCGAGGGATCCCGCTCCGGAAGGTGAGTCCCCGCCGCGCCCACGGTTCGAAGCTGCGCAGTCCGCGCCTTCTGGATGAAGTAGGCCGCGGGCCGGCGGTCGGAACCAAAGTTCCTATAGCGGAGCAAGATAGACCACTCCTGCTAAATGCAAAGGGCTGACGTGTAGTACGCAACGGAACGGAACGCGGGCGTTTTTTTCATCCATTTCCATAACCCGACCCGACCCGACCCTACCCGCAGTGTAATCAACGTTACGGGGGAGCAGTTTGTGTTAATAAATTATAATTCTGAAAATGAGAAGATTTTTCACGAAAGAACTTTTATGTTTACGAGGATGTTTCCGTAAACTGGCTTCCGTCTCCACACTAGTTATCTTTGCTCCGCTTTGATGGGATCTTTGGTGCGGAGACGGAAGCCGGTTACGGAAATGGGGCCGAAAATTACCCATGGATCTGCCCATGACCATACTAGGTCTATTTTGTCGATTGCACTATCTTAGACTTAGATGCCTTTATTGTCATTCAGACCTTTCGGTCTGAACGAAATTTCATTGCCTGCAGTCATACATATAATAAATAACAAAATACACAATAAACACAAATTAACAGCCACCACAGTGAGTTCACCAGGCACCTCCTCACTGTGATGGAGGCAAAGTCTTAAAGTCTCTGTCTCTTCCCTCTTTGTTCTCCCTGTGCGCTGAGGCGATCCAGGCTTCTGACGTTGTGACCCCGCCGGGTGATGGTAAGTCAGTCCCGCGGCTGAATCCGTGCTCCGTCCGCGACGGGCCGGTTCAAACTCCGCGTCCCGGGGTGGCTGAAGCTGCCGCCTTCCAGTCCAGCGGACGCAGCTGTAGTTGCGGGAGCCCCAGAAAAAACAGGTCACCCACCTGTGACCTGCGAGCTCCCGACGATGTCGTCCAACGGGCCCGCGGCCGAGCCTCCGGACTCTGGTCGCCACCAGCGTCCTCGGTCGCCACCGCCGCCGCCAGAACGCCACCGCAGCCCCGAAGCCGGCCAGCCCCGCGCTGGTAAGTCCTGGCTCTGCCTCCGGAGCCTCGAGGTCGGTCGGTCGGTCGCAGTTGGAGTTGCAGGCCGGCAGCTCCGCCATTTTGGCCTCAGCGCAGACGGAGGCAGAGAAGGGGGATACGACAAGAAACAGTCGCATTCCCCCGAAGGAAGAGACAAAATCATGTTTCACCCCCCTCCCCAGCCCACCCCACACGTACACAACCCAATAAACTAAAATTTAACTAAAACAGGACAAAAGAAAACAACAACAAAAGTAAAAACAGACGGACTGCAGGCGAGCCGCAGCTGTGCAACAGTGCCGCCACTTCCGGCCGAAACGTCACCTATCCATGTTCTCCAGATATGCAGCCTGACCCGCTGAGTTACCTCAGCACTCTGTGAAACTTCACCTATCCATGTTCTCCAGATATGCAGCCTGACCCGCTGAGTTACTCCAGCACTGTGTGAAACGTCACCTATCCATGTTCTCCACAAAAGCTGCCTGACCCGCTGAGTTACTCCAGCACTTTGTGTTAGAGACATAGAGTGACAGTGTGGAAACAGGCCATTCGGCCCAACTTGCGCACACCTACCTACACGTCCCAGCTACACTAGTCCCACCTGCCTGCGTATTGGTCCATATCCCTCCAAACTTGTCCTGTTAGGCTGTGGGCCGAGCATCAAAAATGTGTCCGGAAATCAACTTTTGTGACCCATGTCTCGGAACTGCATGAAATTTTGCACAGATTTAGATTAAATATAATTGAGAAGGATGTCATAACTCGTTGGTGCCAAAAGTTGCACATTAATTAATTAAACTAATTAGAAAATGAGCAAAAAAGAAAGCGCCATCTAGTGTCCAATGCACATATTTCTCAATGGGGAGCCTATTTCCGCGTTGCAGTCTATTTAAGCCATATATTATTAAACCATATATATATATATATATGTGTTTGTGTGTGACTTGTGAATATGACTGTAATCATATTTAATTATGTATAATTTTCTATATTACTAAAATTCTGATGTTGACCGCTTTTTGCTCGCTGTGGTGCGATTTCCGAGAGAACGCCGCCACCTACAGCCGTCATGTTTGGCCACCTCGCTCAGAGGCCCCCTCTGCCTTCCTGGACAAGAGGATTTTTCCCCTCGATGGCAAATCAGAGAGATATTAATGTTTTTAAATAATTTGCCATTCTCACTGCTGCCGCTGCTGGAGGGAGGGGCAGGGACTATAAAACCAGGAAGTGGTCTGCCTCACTCAGTCTCTGCAAGATGGAGGAAGCCAGAGGGTCACGTCTCTCTGAGCTCTGAATAGCACTGAACATATGTCGACTCAACTGTGAGTGCCCTTAATGTGGTTCTAAAATGCTTGCAAAACGTGTCTTGGTTCTAAAATGCTTGCAAAAAGTGTCTTGGTTCTAAATGGTTGCAAAAAGTCTCTATTGGTTCTAAATGGTTGCAGAAAGTGTCTCTATTGGGTCTAAAATGGTTGCAGAAAGTGTCTATTGGTTCTAAAATGCTGCCTGGCCAGAGTGACTGAGCTGCCTGGCCTGAGTGACTGAGTTGTCTGGCCTGAGTGACTGAGTTGCCAGCCCAAGAATCCATTCAGCCCACAATGTCCATACTAGCCCTCTGGAAACCAGTCCCTTTCACCCACAACACACATACTAGCGCTCCAGAAAGCCCCACCCCCACTGGCCAGCAATATTGGAATTGGTGGAGAGGTGGAATATTGCATTGGAACCAGCCCTCCCGTGTGAAGCTGGGACCCATAGTATTATATAAAAAATAATATAATTAATATAATTGTGAGTGTTTTGAATGAGACTGCCGCAGAGGTCCGGCTCCTGAACCAGCCTAATTAATGGGTGAGGGCAGTTCTAGTGGGTTCCCCTGTTTACTGAACCCCACTGAGGGTCATGGCCATATTGAGGCTGGGGGAAGGCTAAGGCATCTTCCACTGACAGGAAAGTGCCTAACCCTAACCCTAACTCGCCCCCCTTCCAGAGCTGCCCACGGCTGGAGCTGGAGCCGTTTTGGGGTGCGGCTGCGGGCTGCGTACCTGTGGGCCCCGCAGGGCGTCCACCTCGGCCAGCATGCCCTTCTGGTGGGGAGCAGCAGTGCCCTGCATGCCGCCCGGGCCGCCTTCTGCACCACCATAGCGCCGGTTCCATCAGTCCGCCCACTCGCTCGCTGCAACACTGGCCGACCGACAGCCCGACCGGCCACTCGCAGCACGCACCGGTGGCCCGGCCACTCTCACCACCCACCGGTGGCCCGACAGCCCAACCGATCCTCCACATCATCCATCGGCCTACTGACAAGCCCGACCGACCGACTGACACTTATGGCCCTGTCCCACTGGCAGGCGGTTACTGGCGGTGAAGCGCGGTGCAGCAGGAAGTGGGGACCGTGCGTGGACTGCTAGGGGACCGCGCATGGCCCGCGGGGTCGGTGCCACGCAGACCGCCGGAACCGTATGTAGTTGGTCCCGACACCGCGCGGTGCTCAGAAAAACTGACACTGTCCAAAAATCTCGGCTTGCCGCCCCGCTGCCGCCTCTTCGCCGGGAGCACCGCCTGGATGCCGCGAGCCGCCCCGACGTCATCGCGGAGCGCGTTGCGTTGCGCGATGACGTCATCACCCGACGCCGCGCTCGCCGCATGCATTCGAATGCTTGTGGGACAGGCCGTACGGTGATCACCCGGCATCCGCGCGGCAACCGCTTCCGGGTCGCCGCGCTTCACCGCCTGTAACCGCCTGCCCGTGGGACAGGGCCTTAACCCTAACTCTAGCTCTACATTTGTTATATACAATTTTAATTTAAAACAGTTCACATCATAACTTTATAAAGATAAATCAATTGAAAAACAAAATTATCAGCCAGGTTAGCATTGCCTTTATTGCTTGGAAACCTTGTTGTTGTTTTGATGTAATGAGGAGGCAGCCATGATCCCAGGGTCCTGCCTGCCTAGAGACAATAAAACAAAGCGCGGGATTGGTCAATTTGCGTCCAACCTCAATGTTAATAGGGGACGATCAGCCATGATCACAATGAATGGCGGTGCTGGCTCGAAGGGCCTAATGGCCTCCTCCTGCGCCTATTTTCTATGTTTTTATGTTAAACGTGCATTGATTGGGCAATTACATCTCGGAAAATTGGAAGTTTTTTTTTTATTTTTTTTAAATGTGCAGGTTTTGTTCTTGATTTGCAGGTATGATTTGTATAATCTTTTTACACAATATGTTAAAAATTCAGGTAGTTCCGTGAGTTGGGTCGCGGACGGACGAGAAAGCTGTTCGGGCCACAGCCTATATTCATGCACCTGTCTAACTCTCTTAAATGTTGAGATAGTCCCAGCCTCAACTACCTCCTCTGGCAGCTTGTTCCATACACCCACCACCATTTATGTGAAAAAAATCCTATTAAATCTTTTCCCCCACACATTGAACCCGTGTCCTCTGGTCCTCGATTCCCCCACTCTGGGCAAGAGATTCTGTGCTTCTAGCTAAATTGTGTTCCGTGCAAGATTCCAGCATCTGCAGTTTCTTGTGTCTCCCTCACCTATATCCACCTATCACTTCTGAAGAAGGGTCTCAACCTGAAACATCACCCATTCCTTCTCTCTAGAGATGCTGCCTGTCCCGCTGAGTTACTCCAGCATTTTGTGTCCACCTATCACTTACCAGGCTTTGTCCAGCCCCCATCTCTCTTTTCCAGCTTCCTCCCCCCACCCTCTCCAATCAGTCTGAAGTAAGGGTCCTGACGCAAAATATCGTCTGTCCATTCCCTCTAAAGCAGTTGAGGAACTCAGTGGGTCAGGTGGCATATATAGAGGGAAGGGAATCTAAGGTGACCACTCCCACCTCTCCTTTCCAACTTTCTCCACCACCCACACCAAGCAGTCTGAAGAAGGGTCCTGAACTAGAATGTTGCCTGTCCATGCTCTCCAGAGGTACAAGTTACTACAGGAGATTGTGTCTCTTTTTGTAAACCAGCATCTGCTGTTCCTTGTATCTAGACTAGGCGTGCATTCCACCCTACACTTGCGATCGGTCCGCCAAGGCCTGCTGGATCTCCCGGTTGCCAACCATTTTAACTCCCCTTCCCTATTCCACACTGGTCTTTCTGTCCTGGGCCTCCTCCATTGCCAGAGTGAGGTGACACGCAAACTGGAGGAACAGCACCTCATAGCTTACAGCCCAATGACATGAACATTGAATTCTCCAAATTAAGGAGACACTCCGCGCCCCCCCCCCCACGACATATCAAGTCCTGGAGTCTGTCCCGACCCCATCTCTTCCAGCTTGCTCCCCGACTCCATCAGTCCAAAGAAAGGTCCAGACCTGACACGTCGCCTGTCCATTCCCCTCCAAAGTGGCGTTAGAACTCAGCAGGTCAGCCGTCCGTGGTGGGAAACGGATGGAGAAGTGTTCCAAATATAAGCCCTCCTTGGCCCTGTGGAGAATGCGGTGTCTATTCTTGGGATGGGACGCAAGGTCCGAGCTGACCAGTCATCGACAGCCCCCCCCCTCGAGGGCCATCTCTTCGTCATTCCTCTGTCTTCTTCTCGCTGGCGAAAGGCGTCAGGATTAATCCGGAGTCACCGCTTCCCGTCCCCCGGCCGTTCCCCCTCAACTCCGAACAGTGGGATCTCGCTCTCCGCCCTTGGACGTCCTCAAGACTCTGGCTGCGGTAAACAAGGGCTATTGCTCATTTACCCGCTCGAGCCAAGTTGTATTCCAATGATATAATTGTCTTTTACTCAGCAAAAAAATAAAAAATGTAGTTAGGCCCCCAAATAATCAGTGTCAACTGGTGGCTCCACCAGTACTGGCTGCCTCACCAATAGTCTGTCTGTCCCTCCTTGGCACTGTGGAGGGACAGACAGACTGTGGAGGGACAGATTTCCTTCGCTCCATAGATGCTACTGCACCCGCTGAGTTTCTCCAACATTTTTGTGTACCTTCGATTTTCCAGCATCTGCAGTTCCTTCTTTAACAGTCTGTCTGTCCGTTCTGTTTTTATTTTGTTAAGTATGTTTTAAAAGTATGTTGTAGTGTTTCTGGGTTTGTTATATGGTGAATTGGGGTAAACTTTTTTTCAGTCACTTACCTCGACGGAGATGCGATTTTCTCCTTTGCCGAGGATCTCCCGTGAGGAGCTCCAACCTCGGGGCCTGTGGACCGTGAAGCCCGCGGTCTCCGGTAAGAAGAGGCCGACTCGGGAGCTCCATGCCGCGGAGTGTTCCAATCCGTCCCGACGCCGGAGTTTCCGTCATCCCGACACGAGGACTTCGGACATCGGACCGTGGGCAGCGGCGACTGCGGAGGGTTCAACAGCCCCGTCCACGGGTGAACAAACGAGGAGGATAATTGAACTTTATTACCTTCCATCACAATGAGGAATGTGGATTCCGCTGTGGTGGATGTTTATGTTAAATTTTATTTTACGTGGCTGTGTGTCTTGTTGCTTTCCACTTAGTATGGCTGTATGGGAACAAATATCACTGTACCTTAATTGGCACATGTGACAGTAAATTTGAACTTGATAAGCTTTCCTGTATATTTATTTAAAAACATTAATATTGCTAACTGATCGTGCACAAATGTGATGGCTTGGTTTCTAAGGCAGGGCCGGGGCGTTCCCTGAGGGATTCAGGAGGGTGGTTAAACATAGAAAATAGGAGCAGGAGTGGGCCATTCGGCCCTTCGAGCCTGCACCGCCATTCAATATGATCATGGCTGATCATCCAACTCAGTATCGCGTACCTGCTTTCTCTCCATACCCCCTGATCCCTTTAGCCACAAGGGCCACATCGAACTCCCTCTTAAATATAGCCAATGAACTGGCCTCAACTACATTCTGTGGCAGAGAATTCCAGAGATTCACCACTCCCTGTGTAAAAAATATTTTTCTCATGTCAGTCCTAAAAGATTTCCCCTTTATCCTTAAACTGTGACCCCTTGTTCTGGACTCCCCCAACACCAGGAACAATGTTCCTGCATTTAGCCTGTCCAACCCCTTAAGAATTTTATAAGTTTCTATAAGATCCCCCATCAATGTAAATACCAGCCAGTACAAGCCGAGTCTATGAAGTCTTTCCTCGTATACAGGTGCTGTCTGTATGGAGTTTGTACGTTCTCCCCGTGACCTGCGTGGGTTGTCTCCGAGATCTTCGGTGTCCTCCCACACTCCAAAGCCGTACAGGTTTCTAGGTTAATTGACTTGGGAAAATGTAAAAATGATCCCTAGTGGGAGTAGAATAGTGTTAATGTGCGGGGATCGCTGGTCGGCGCCGACCCGGTGGGCCGAAGGGCCTGTTTCTGGGCTGCATCTCTAAAACTAAATCTAAATAAAACCGAAGACAAAGTTAGCTGTCCACGTTGGGTGAATCGCGCATTCATGGCTTGTGGAAAGACCGTTAGGAAACATAACAGCAGAGGGGGAAAGAGGTTTCTTAGTGTGGTGCTACGCGCGTTCAAGCCTCTGTACCTTTAGCCGGACGGGAGCAGCGAGGTGAAAGAATTGCCTGAACAGGTGACGTGTTTAATAGTATTGGCTGCTTTTCCGATGAAATGTGGTGTGTAGATGGATTCACTGGTGGGAAGAGTGATTTCTGCGATTGGCTGAGCCCATATACTACTCTCTGTAATTTCTGGAGCTCTTGGGCATTGCATCTCCCAAAATAGGATGTGATGCAAC
>JAXLNO010001014.1:66682-101735 GCA_038087875.1 Malacoraja senta
TGCCATAACCTGAGAGACGGCGAATGACCAATATGCACATATGTACGCACACACTAATTGACATTAACTGACAACTAAGAAATTAATATTGAATTGCTAAATTAGCTATCCTGTTGTACTGCTTACAGCTGCAAGAACGTTGTAGCAATCAATAACAGGCTATAGGCCTCTTGCGAGTTTATGTACAGGAACATATCTATCTATGCACTGTATACTTGCATTTATACTTATGCATCTTAAATATGTATGTCAATGTTTCATACTTTGGCAATATAACAATGTTTTCTGTATCATGCCAATAAAGTTTTTAATGGAAATAGAGAGAGAGAGAGAGAGAGAGAGAGAGAGAGAGAGAGAGAGAGAGAGAGAGAGAGAGAGAGAGAGAGAGAGAGAGAGAGAGAGAGAGAGAGAGGAGAGAGAGAAGAGAGAGAGAGAGCGAGAGAGAGAGAGAGAGAGAGAGAGAGAGAGAGAGACCCGACCCCCTCTGAGCTGCACTCAGCCCACCAATATACCATTAGTGGACACCCCTTCTGGTACACAGCTTGCCCCGGGTACACAGTCAACAGCCTCACCCAAACACCTGCCCCCCAGGTGGTCCTACTCACTGATTCCAACGGGAGGTTTCTGGACCCCCAGAGGCTGTTCCCAGGTCTCCAGGTATTGGTTAAAACGTGCAGCACCACAGACCATGCAATGAAGGTCCTGAGCAAAGACACCATCGGGAGCC
Source organism: Malacoraja senta (assembly GCA_038087875.1). NCBI lineage: Eukaryota > Metazoa > Chordata > Chondrichthyes > Rajiformes > Rajidae > Malacoraja > Malacoraja senta. The sequence continues at coordinate 67,410 of JAXLNO010001014.1, forward strand.
CTCAACACATTGTGATCCAATACAGGCACGAATGATTTGCGCACCTTACGTCATCGTACTGCTGGAGGCAATAACAAGGATGGCAGAAAAGGCCAGCAACGAATTCCGTGATTCGAGGATCGTGATCTCTACCCTGCTGCCAAGGACGGATACATCACCCCATGTGATTCACAATGCCAACATAGACACCAGCAGAGGATGTGCCGCCCTCCCTAATGTCCAATTGGCCCACCACCCGACCATCGGTACATGGGACCTCCATGATGGAATACATCTAAACAGACAGGGGGTGAGGGTCTTCGCTAAGAACCTCAAATATACTGCCTGGGTCGTAACCTTCCCTCCCCCACGATCAACGGGAACCCAAGAGGCCAATCTGGACTCCCTTCCCCCCACCATGTCAGGACAACCCGCCAAACTGCGAGGCGACATAACAGCCAGCAGGCCGCCACTGCCCCCGGCTCATTCCAGCCACAGTCGCGGACCAACTCGGAGATGGGAGAGATCAGGCAGCTGCTGCACACCCTTTGTTCCCAACCTCCTATGGTAACAAAGGACACAAATATATAAACAGTCCCTTCCGAGTGACTGATAAAAACAGCACTGAATTAGTACTGTTGATATTGTGATATGTTTGCACTGAATTAGTACTGTTGATATTGTTGATATTGCTATTAATACTGTTGATATTCCTATTATTAATATAGTTATTATTACTAGGTGGCAGTACGAGTCTGCCTTACCATAGCATACAAAACTTTACCTAACGTTCCCCAATTATAGAAAAAAAAATAGTGTTTTCGCACCTGTCCCGCAAAATAGGTTTTATTTAAATTAAAGAAAAGAATATAAATAGAAAATAAATGAGTTCATATAGGATGTTGGAATATCCAGGGTCTCTACTCTTCAACCTTCGGGATGAAGACTGGGAACCCTGAGTTCCTAAAGTCTATAGAAGACACTGATATAATGATATTAACGGAAAACATGGTACCGAAAGGATACGTTCATTCACTGCCCCTCAGGGTACCATGAAGTCATGGTGCCCTCAGTAAAAACTACTGATATACGTAAGGGCAGAACCTCTGGGGGGGTCTTGGTATGGTACAAAGAAGAACTAGACAGTCACATTACATCAATAAAACAGGGGAAATCACATATATGGTTGAAACTAGATAAAACAATTGGAATAACTGGAAAAGATATATATCTATGTGCCGCCTACATACCCCCAATACAATCGCCATATTTTGAAGAGGATATATTTGAAACTCTTCACATGGAAATCAATCATTTCCAGGCCAGGGAAATGTGCTACTATGTGGAGACCTGAATGCAAGGGCCGGATGTGAACCCGATTCCATAGACCCACAGGGCAACAACCATGTGTTTGGTCAAACCCCCTTGCATGTCACACCAACCATCATTAACCGGAACAACCTGGACTGTGAAATAAATAAAAGTGGTAGAGAGGTAGTGCATCTCTGCCGAGCCTTGGGCCTGTACATAGTTAATGGTAGGCTCAGAGGGGACTCGATGGGAAGGTTTACATATTCCTCAGCTCTTGGGTCTAGCGTGGTAGACTACGCAATTACTGACATAGACCCCTGCACTTTCAGTGCATTCACTGTTAGGCAGCAGTCCCCTCTTTCAGACCATAGTCAAATCAATGTGTACCTAAAATTCCCTCTTCAAACTAAAGATGAAAAAAAGGAACCAAGTAAGCTGTATAAACTAAATCAGACTTACAGATGGGCTTCAGATAGCGCAGATAAATTCATCATGGCCCTGAACTCACCTGATATCACAAAAAAATATTGAAATTCAAGACTAACCCATATGAGACTACTAGAGATGGTGTAAACATGGCTATAAAGGACATTAATATGATCTTTCACAAGGCAGCTATTAAATCTGACCTTGTGAAACAGAAGAGAAAAATTATTTAAAAAAACAACCATGAAAAATGGTTCGACCACGAGTGTAAAAATGTCAGAAAAGATCTGAGGAAAATATCGAACCAAAAACACCGTCAACCAAACAATCCAGACTTACGCATTAGATATAATGAAACTCTTAAAAGGTATAAACACACGATTAGGAACAAAAGACAAAATCACACTCACAAAAGACTTGAAGAAATTGAAAATTCCATAAATCAAAACCAATTTTGGGATATGTGGAATAACCTGAGCACAACAAAACTACAAACATTACCAATTCAAGACGGTGATATCTGGAGAGCACACTTCAAAAATCTATATAAAGACATCCCAATAAATAAAATAAACTCAAATCACTCTCATATCAAAGAAAAACTCCAAACACTAGAAATAGTAATCAAAGATTATCAAAACCCCCTTGATTTCCCAATTACTTTGGAAGAACTGACCTTAAAAATAAAATCTCTTCACCCAAAGAAAGCCTGTGGTCCAGATAGCATTAAAAACGAAATGCTCAAATACAGCACTCCGGAGATGCAGGACATAGTACTTAGGCTGTTCAACATCATACTACGTTCAGGTTATTTCCCTGATATTTGGTGCCAAGGGCTTATTTCACCCATTTATAAGAGTGGAAACAAACTAGACCCAAATAACTACCGCGGCATCTGTGTCAGTAGCTGCCTAGGGAAGTTATTCTGCAGTATCATAAATAACAGAATGCAGGATTTCCTTAACAAACACAACATTCTCAGTAAAAAACAAATTGGCTTCCTCCCAAAACATCGTACCACTGACCACATTTACACCCTCCACACTCTCATTGAAAAACATGTACACCAAGCAAAAAATGGAAACATATTTGCCTGTTTTATTGACTTTGAGAAAGCATTTGACTCTATTTGGCATGAAGGGCTCTACTACAAACTCCTCTGTTATGGTATAGGAGGAAAGGTATATGACCTTATCAAATCAATGTATCTGAATAATAAATGTGGCGTTCAAATTGGGGACAAACGCACTGATCTCTTCTCCCAGAGAAGAGGCGTCCGGCAAGGCTGCAATCTGAGCCCGACACTGTTTAATTTATATATAAACGAATTGGCAATAAACCTGGACCAGAGCACTGCGCCGGGCCTCTGTCTCCTGGACGGAGAGGTAAAATCTCTGTTTTATGCGGATGACTTGGTTCTGCTGTCCCCCACAGAACAGGGACTGCAGCAACAGTTGGACCTACTTGATGAGTACTGCCAAAATTGGGCCCTGGCAGTAAATCTAAAGAAAACCAATATCATGATTTTCCAGAAAAAACCCAGATGTCAGGAAGATAAATACAAATTTACTCTCAATGGTATTATTATCGAACACACTATGAGCTATACTTACCTTGGTCTAACTGTTGCAGCATCAGGGAGCTTCAATGTGGCAGTGAATGCACTAAAAGAGAAAGCTCGAAGAGCTCTGTATGCAATAAAAAGAAGATTCTACAACATCCAAATTCTCAGTAAAATCTGGCTTAAGATATTTGATAGTGTAATCCAGCCTATTGCGCTTTATGGTAGTGAAGTATGGGGGCCGCTCAGTCACCATAGTTATAGTAAATGGGAAAAACATACAACGGAGGCCCTGCATGCGGAATTTTGTCGGAACATCCTCCGCATCCAAAGGAAAACACCAACAAACGCATGTAGGGCAGAATTAGGCAGATACCCACTGATAATAAATATCCAGAAAAGAGCACTAAATTTTTGGAATCACCTTAAATCTAGCCCACCAGATACCCTCCAGTTTAAAGCCCATAAAACACAAGAGGGGAGCCCAGAAAAGAGTTCCCTGTGTCAGTTGGTACGGAGACTAACTACCCCCATTCAGTTAAACCCTATCCAGTTAAATCCTGACCAACCTCAGATCAATACTGACCCCCAATCACCAGTTAGAGTGAACCAAATTATCAAACAATGTAAAGAAACATATTTGGAACATTGGGATAAAGAAACCAAAAGCCAAAGCAGATTAGAATGCTACCGTGCCCTAAAAAGAGATTATAAATTGGCAGACTATCTCTCAACTGTTAGAGACATAAAACAAAGGCAGACCCTCACCAAATACAGGCTAAGTGACCACTATTTGGCAGTTGAAAAAGGAAGACGGAAGAGATTCTGGCAACCAAGAGAAAACAGAATATGTGGCCACTGTTTGACAGATGAGGTTGAAACAGAGGTGCACTTCCTCCTAAAATGCAAAAAAATTGAGAAAACAAGGAAAACATACTTTGACAAACTCAGTCAGGCAACCCCTGACTTTAAGGAACTAGACGATACATCAAAACTAAGAATAATCCTTGGTGAAGGAAATACGGCACATCTGGTGCACAATACGTAACAGCATGCCATAACCTGAGAGACGGTGAATGACCAATATGCACATATGTATGCACACTCTAATTGACATTAACTGACACTAAGAAATTAATATTGAATTGCTAAATTAGCTATCCTGTTGTACTGATTACAGCTACAAGAACGTGTAGCAATCAATAAAAGGCTATAGGCCTCTTGCGAGTTTATGTACAGGGACATATCTATCTATGCACTGTACACTTGTATTTATACTTATGCATCTTAAATATGTATGTCATGTTTCATTCTTTGGCAATGTAACAAATGTTTTTTGTATCATGCCAATAAAGTTTTAAATTGAATTGAATTGAGAGAGAGAGAGAGAGAGAGAGAGAGAGAGAGAGAGAGATGAGAGAGAGAGAGAGAGAGAGAGAGAGGGAGAGAGAGAGAGAGAGAGAGAGAGAGAGAGAGAGAGAGAAAGACGGGCTGTGGGTCGGCAGCGCCCACACACACACGGGGCCGGGTGGAGCAGGGCCGCGGCTCTGGGCAGTGGACACACGGGGACGAAACCCCGCAACGACCCCCGTCAGCTGCAGCAGAGTTGGGGACAGTCTGGTCCCTCCGCCCACCCAGAGTCACTGACCTCGCTGCACCGGCACCGGACACCAACCCCCCTCTCTCCCACGAACACCCCTCGAACCCCCAGCCGCGGGGATAGACGGCCCGGGGTACGTGAGTGTGGAACCAGTCAGCGTAGCGTCCGAATGGTGGGACAGAAAACGTGCCCGTTGCACTGGAAGCCGTGGTAAGCGCTTACCCGACGTTCACCGCATGTACTCCAGTTGGCTTTGCGTGGCAACACTACAGGTCACGGGTCGTGACCCCGACTGCCGTGCAACCTCCCTATAGATTGGTCAGAGTAGGTGAATCGAGGACCAAGTCAAGTCAAGTCAAGTCAAGTTTATCCGTCACATACACATCCGAGATGTGCAGTGACATGGAAAGTGGCAATGCTCGCGGATTGTGCAAAAAACTACAAAACAGAATGGACAGAATCACATATTCACATATTACATGTTTGTGGGAGGAAGAAAAGAAAAAACAGCAATTTTTAAAAAGACACCACACAACAGTAAAATGGTTCAGTAAAGTTAGTCCCTGGTGAGATAGGAGTTTACAGTCCTAATGGCCTCTGGGAAGAAACTCCTTCTCATTCTCTCTCCCGTTTTCACAGCATGGCAACGGAGGCGTGTGCCTGAGCAGACGACGTTGATGCAAGGTGAAGGACAAAAAGGGTTAATAGGAATCCAGGAGTAACGTTTCCACACAGACGGTGGTGGGTGGATGGAACTAGCTGCCAGAGGAGATAGTTAAGGTTGGGACTATCACAACGTTTAAGAAACAGCTACAAGGTTACACCGATAGGACGGGTTTGGAGGGATATGGACCAGACGCCAGGGACTAGTGCAACTGGGACACGTTGGTCGGTTTGGAGGTTGGGCCGAAGGGCCTGTTTCCACGCTGTATCACACCAAGTGCGGCACATTGGTTTAACTACTGCAACAAAACGCCAGAGACCAGGGTTCTATCCTTCCCTCGTCTGCTGTCTGTGTGTAAGTGTACACATTCGCCCTGTGACCGCGTGAATTTCCTCTGAGTGGCCGAAGATCCTCTTTCCCACGCTGTATCTAACTTAAACCAAATCACACTGAAATTAAACATGCCATGTCTCACAGTGTGCTCGGGGGGGGGGGGGCAGATTACGGAGGGAAGCCATCATTGAGCGAAACATAGCACACACGGTCAGACTGTGCACAATCCGACTGAGCAAAGGAGACAGAAATTTCTTATAGAAACATATAACATTATAAAAGGACTGGACAAGCTAGATGCAGGGAAATATGTTCAAGGGGAAATAGACAGAGCTACATCGATGACGGACTGACGGAGCCACAGGAGTTAATTGTGTCTTCCATCTATGGGATATCCATTGATCTATCGAATTGAAGATATATATCACCCTACAATAGCGGCTGTCGCTGTTTTCGGTAATTTGGTTTGTCTCTGATTTTCATGTACGCGCATTAGCTGTGAGACATTCCGTAAACTCCGGCGGTGCCGACGTTAAACAAACATGGTTTGTGTTTCAATATTTTCTGGACTTGTCGCTGCGCGAAGCGTAAACCCGCGTTAGACCTGTAATGCTACAGCTTATGAGATAAAACAAGTGAATGTCACGAGCTGGGATCTGACTCAGATGTTAACTCAGATGTAAACAGATGCTGTCACGTAATTTTATATCAGTTAATGTTATGTATTTTGATATCTTCACCTTCGGACGATCTGTAAATGCGATTTTTTTCTTCTTTTAATATTTTATTTATTAGAAGTAATGTACATTACAGTGATATAAGCCAAAAATAACATAATACATTTCCTGTACCACTTCTTGTTTTAAACTTTGAAAAGCTGAAGAATAGAGAGAGTTAGATAAGATAGTAACTGTGTGAAAGAGTGATCCGGAGAAACCCGTAGAAATGTAAAACACGAGAAAGAGTTAAAAAGAAAACCAAAGAAAAAGAAACAGAAAAATAGAAAACAGAAGATATAAGAAAGTAAAATAAGATAAAAGGGATGTACCTACTTCGTATCTTTACACACCCCTCACCAGTTCCTAAAACCATTTATTTTCAAAGTTATGTTGCACCCTATGCTTGTAATAAGTTGATAAATGGAGACCAAATCTTTTGGAAATGGTCTGATTTGCCTGCTAGGAGGAAACCCATGTCTTCTCGGTGTAACATTTCGAACATATTTGAAATCCACATTTTTATCGTTGGTGTGGGAGCGTTTTTCCACAATTTAAGTGTAAGTTTTTTTGCCATTATTAAGCCGCAATTAAGGAAGCTCTTTTAGAACGAAGTCAGCTCAAAGCTGGCTTCCATTGTTCCAAAAATAATCAATTCTGCGTTCGGTTTCAGTTTTGTTTTAAACAATTTTGTAAAAATGTCAAAGATTTCATTCCCAAATTTTGGATTTTTATACAAAAAACAAAGGAATGTGCTATAGTTGCTTCTTGGGATAAACATTTATCACAGATGGGGGAGACATTTGGAAAAAATATACTTATTTTAGTTGTTGAGTAATATAGTCTATGTAAAGTTTTAAATTGGATTAGAATATGTCTTACATTGATCGAGCATTTGTGCACATATAGCAAGTGTTTATCCCAACTCTCTTTCGAGATTTTTATAGCTAGCTCTTTTTCCCAATCTCTTCTAATTCTATCGGATGATGGTATTTCGATATTTAGGATGATATTATACAAGTATGATATTAAATTAGTTGATTCCGCCTTCATATTCATTGCTTTGTCCAATAGGTCTGGAGACAAATTTTGATATTCTTGTGTATATTTTTTCAAATAATCACGGATTTGAAAATATTTAAAATATTGATTACTTCTCAGATTTCCATTTTCATAAATGTCTCCAAACGTTTTAATTCCTATTCTTTCCCAGTGTGCAAATGCTTTATCTATAATAAATGGTTTAAACGACCGATTATTAACTATGGGAGAGAGAAGCGATAGGTTTCTTAATTTTAGGGTTAATTTTATTTGTTTCCAAATTCTAATTGTACTATGAATAATTGGATTCTTACTGTATATTGTATTATTCCGTTTTATTGGTGAGAGAAGGATCGCTGCTATATTAAAAGGGGAGCAATCCTCTCTCTCCATTACTATCCAATCCACCCGCTGGGCAGAGTTGTCCAACAGGTGAATCACATTTTTGACATTTGCTGCCAAATAATAATACAATAAATTAGGGAGTGTTAATCCACCAAATTCTTTAGGTTTGCACAAATGTATTCTTTGAATTCTTTTTTTTTTTGTTTGTAATTTTTTATTTATTATAAGTACATTACATTACAACCACATACATTAGTACTCGTCACTTATGTCTTCTTACAATTAATGTACTCCATTTATTTTTTACACTAGAAAAGGAAAAGATTGAAAGAAAGAAGAAATTGAAGGAAAAAGTGAGAGCGTAGAAAATGTGACAACAAAAAAGGACGAAGACCCTATAAGAACAAAATTAAAAACAAAAGAAAAAGAGTTAAGAAATAGACCCTAGAAAAGAAAGAGAAAGAGAAAGAGGAAAAAGAGAGAAACAAATATTTTTATGAGCATTACGCAAATGGGACATACCAACTCTTCAACTATTATCCACCTTACCTGACCTCAATTTTTTTTTAAAGGTACCTTTGCACCCTATACTTGTAATAATTCTATAAATGCAGACCACATCAGGTGGAAGTGATCTGGTTTACCTGCTAGGAGGAGTCTTATCTCTTCTAGGTGTAATGTTTCGAACATATTTGAAATCCACATGTTTATAGTTGGTGTTGGAGCCTTCTTCCAAAATTTTAGAATTAGCTTTTTTCCAGTTATTAACCCATAATCTATTAGTTTCTTTTGAAACGCATTTAGTTCTGGACCATCTTCCGTTATTCCGAAGATAATCCATTCTGCTTTGGGTATCAGTCTTATTTTAAATAACTTTGTAAAGATTTCGAAAATTTCATTCCAAAATTTTTGAATTTTTGTACAGAAAACGAATGAGTGCGCTATAGTAGCTTCTTGGGATTGACATTTATCACAAATAGATGATACATTTGGGAAAATTTTATGAATTTTAGTTTTCGAATAATATAATCTATGTAAAATTTTAAATTGTATTAAAGTGTGTCTTACAGTAATCGAACATTTATGCACATTTAATAAGTGTTCATTCCAACTTTCCTTTGAAATTTTAATAGCTAACATTTGAATTCTATGTGATTGATAGTCCCATATAAAATTTGTGATATCAGAACCCTGTTTTTTTTTTTAATTTTTTGGTAAGTATATTGGTATTGATTGGAAGAGATATAAAATTTGTGGTAGAAAGATCATTTTTATAGCATTTATTCGGCCTATTAAAGACACCGGGAGAGTTTTCCAAAATTTAATCAGGGCGTTTAATTTATTAAGTAGGGGGATATACTTTGCATTAAATAAAGATTTATATTTTCTGGTAATTTCAATTCCCAAATATTTGAATTTTTCTGTAGCAATTTTAAAAGGGAATTTTAACAGGTGTGTTTAGTCTTGGGGTTTTATCGTCATAATTTCACTTTTATTCCAATTTATTCTATATCCTGAAAAGGATCCAAATTCCTCTATTAAATTTAATATATTTGGTATACTGATTTGTGATTTTGTGATGTATAGTAGTACATCATCTGCGTATAATGATATTTTATTATTTGAGTATTTTGTATTATAACCATGGATATTCGGATGTGTTCTAATGCTTTCAGCTAGAGGTTCTATTAAAAGAGCAAATAGCAGAGGTGATAGTGAGCATCCCTGTCTATTTCCCCTTGGTAATTGAAATTTCGGGGACAACATGTTATCAGTTAATATTCTAGCAGTGGGCCTGTCATATAATAGTTTTACCCATGAGATAAAATTCTCTCCCATTTGAAATTTTTGCAATACTTTAAGAAGGTAGTCCCATTCCACTTGATCGAATGCTTTTTCTGCGTCCAATGAAATAATTGATCTTCAGTTTGATATGAATGCGTTATATTAAACAGACGTCTCAGATTATTGCATGAATATCTCTTGGGTATAAACCCCGTTTGATCCGCATTGATGAATTTACTAACATATTTACTTAATCTTCTAGCTAATGTTTTTGCTGGTATTTTTTTATCTGTATTTAACAGCGCAATGGCTCTGTATGAACCAGGGTCTTCTAAATCTTTATCTTTTTTAGGTATAAGTGTAATCGTTTATTCCGCTAGTGTTTCTGGTAATGTTTGTTCTTTGAAAGCATATGTATACATTTTACTTAAACGTGGTGAAATTATCTCATAAAATCTTTTATAAAATTCATTACTAAATCCATCTGGTCCTGGTGTTTTTCCATCCTTTAGTGAGTTTATTGTTTCTTCTATTTCCTTAATTGAGATTTGTGCTCCTAATTCCTCTTGTTCGATCAGGTTAAGTTTTGGGAGATTACAGTTATCCAAGAACTCTATAACTTTAGTACTATCTGCTGACGTTTTAGATGTATATACATTTTTGATAAAATTTAGTAAACCTTTTATTAATATCTTTAGGTAGTGTTAACAATTCACCTTTATCTGATTTAATCTTTAAAATCGTATGATCTTTTTACCGTTTTATCAATTGACTTGTCAAAAGTTTGTGCGGTCTACCACCAAATTAAAATTTTTCCTGCTTTGTAATTTGAAATAATCTTATAACTTTTGCTGATAATATTTTATTTAATTACATTTTAATATTGTTATTTTATTATGTTCATCTATAGTTGGTTCTTTAGCGAAATGCGAATTTATATCCGCAGATGTATCTGTACATGCTCGCCACCGTGCCACAGTCAGTACTGACTGCAAGGGCGTAAATTCTGGGGAGGGACGGGAGCACCCCCCCCGTGCTTTGAGAGGTGGGGGACAATCCCACCTATGTTTTGTAATCCGGAATTTATCAGACGCTTTCTAAGGGCTGAATCGGCCAGTTCGCGGGGCCTTTCATCGCCCAGCGCGGCTTAAAATCAACCTGCTGCATCCAGGCGCCCGAGACTCCCCATGTTGAAGCCACCGCCGGCCGATGAAAGGCCCTGCGATTGGCAGATTCAAGCCCCACCATCCGAGGCGGACGAAGGTGCTGTTGCTGAAGTTCGGAGTCGGTCACCAACCAGGTCAGCTTCCGATGTTACCGCCCCCCCCCCCATGTTTTGATAGCGATTTCCGTGCCTGACTGCCGGTGTCACACAGTACCGGAGTCGCAGGTTCAATATCAACCCTCCCGTGCTTTATGGGCAATGTTTCATCGTTCGTCCTCCGACTCCACGCTAATCTTGGCTATGCGCATATTTCCTCCCACATGCAGTTGACCTGCCTATTAATGGTTTCTGTAACTACTGTCCATGGGACAGTGTAGATGGATGCTACAATCTGGAGACAGTTCATAAGAATATGGGCAGTATTAAAAGCTGTGAACGTAATATACATTAGTGTTTGATGAGGTGCGTGGACACCGTGGTCCAAAGGCTATAGTCTCTGAACGTGGTCTGGGCTAAAGGTCATTTGGTCAACCAAGTTTGAAGTTTGAAAACATTCCAATCAGACAATGTCCCTCAGATACTTTTGTGAGGTCCTTATGTTAGTAATATCTCTTCTCCCTCTCACAGTGAACTTGTTGGCGATTGTGATTCTCTGTCGAGGTAAATGCGGTCTCTCCAAATGCATCACTCTCTACCTGGTGGCCATGGCAGCTTCTGATCTCCTGGTCGGCATCACCGATCCGTTTCTCCGTCAGACTATTCTAATTTGCTTCCCGTATTCTTTGCTGAACATTACTCCCGTGTGCACGACTATCCATTTCCTGGTCTTTGCATCCACCGCGGTCTCTGTCTGGCTGACGGTCGCCTTCACCCTCGATCGGTTTGTGGCCATTTGTTGTGAGAAGCTGAAAACTAGATATTGCACTGAGAGAACGGCGGCTGTGATTATCGGAGCAGTGGGTGTGCTGGGCTGTTTAGAGAACGTCCCCCAGTGTTTTACGATAGATCCTGGCTACGTGTTTGATAATCTTCCCTGGGGTTGCAACGCCAAACCCACCTTCTATACGTCGTCTGCATGGATCGCATATAATGTCACACACAGCGTCCTCACCCCTTGTATCCCGTTCTTTCTGATCCTTCTGCTCAATGTGCTGACGGTCAGGCGGATTGTAGCGGCCAGCAGAGTCCGCAGGGGGCTCCGGGGTAAAATCAACGGAGAGAATGACAAGGACCCGGAGATGGAGAACCGCAGGAAATCCATCGTTTTACTCTTCAGTATCACGGGCACTTTCGTCCTGCTGTGGGCAACACAGGCCATATTTTACATCTTTATGAGTATTGCGAAGGTGCGAGTTGACTACACCCCCACCCGTTATTACTACATCACAATGGTCACGTCGGGCTTCTTACAGCTGCTCAGTACCTGCACCAACACGTGTATTTACGTGGTGACCCAGAGTAAATTCAGGGCTGAGCTGATGAACGCGGTTAAATTCCCAGTGAGTGCAATTCGTGCACTTGTACGTCCGTGACCCTCTGATCCACGCCGATAGTTCAATGTGCATTTGCTCCCATGAGTGTTTGTCCTCCCAATATTCGCATTCAACTGCTCAGAATCACCACTACGCACACACTCACACGGAACAGCTTGCAATGGCCATTTGAACCATCACTCGTAGAAGTTATAGAATCATACATCACTGAATTTGTCACTTTGGCTCAATTCGTCTCTGCTAACCGAGATACGCCGTCAACGCGAGTCCGATTTCCCGCGATTCCCCGACATTCATTTTAACCTTTCCTATAAATTTACCCGTCCAATCACCCTAACGGGCTTGCCCCCTCCTGTATTAAAAATCTTCTAACCCACCATTCTACCTCCAGGTCCCTCAGGTCGGCCGACTTGGGGCAACTGACTATCTCGCGGTCTAGGTTTAAGCTCAGGGGCGACCGCGCTTTTGCGGTTGCAGCACCTAGACTGTGGAACAGCAACCCTCTCCTCATCTGAACTGCCCCCTCTATCGACTTCTTTAAATCGAGGCTCAAAACTATTTCTACACAATAGCGTTTTGAGGCCCTCTAAGGGAGCGCTGTAAACAGTTTGTGTATGTATTGTTAGCTCTATGTACCACTGTATGTAGCACATTAGTATCTGCACTGGTCTACAGCACTTTGGTCAACGTGAGATGTTTTTAAATGTGCTATACAAATAAAATTGACTGACTGGTCTTTTAAATATCGCGACTGTTTCACTCCAGCACGTCTGCAGGATGCGGGACTTAACCTGAGAAGCGGGGGGAATCCTCGCCGTCAGTAGGATAACATGATCCGATAAGTTAATTCATAAATTAATCCAGTGTGGATAAGAGCTAATTACAAGCGCATCATCGGGACCAATTTTTTGGAATTTCGTTTTGAATGGGAAGTGGCGAAAGAATGTAAAACCGGATGGTGTTCTGTACCTTAGTGATATTCTGATCTGCTGACTGTCATTGGCTCGCAGGCAACACAACAGGGCAAGAACCAGAAGCTCAAAGTAAATAGCCGTGTGCACCGTCATTTGAAAGTTCACCGTCGAAATTGACAGACACTGTTTTGGGCGTGTCTCCGCTTTCTTCTTATCGAGTCCACACACAAGATTAGAAGTCGTTCAGCCAGAGCTGGACACACTTCTCGGCATCTGCACAATGGTGTCTGTCTTGTCGCTTCTTGTGCTTCTTGTGCGTGGTGGTGGAAAGGTTGGTGGAAACAGGGGCCGTGATGTGAACGCTCTTTCCTTGAGCCCTTGTCTCCGCCAAGAGAGAGCGACAGGAGAAGCATGACCCCCTGTCCCACTGTACGAAGTAATTCAAGAGTTCTCCCGAGTTTTCCCCTGTTTCGAACTCGGAGAATGTCCGTAGCGGGTCCGTAGGAGTTCGTGGATGTCACGTAGCGGCTCGTTATGCCAACGGTAGGTTCTCTGGAATTCCGGTAAACTCGTGACGTTTTTTCAACACTGTGAAAAATGGCCACGAGTAAAAAAAATACTCGCACGAATCGCTACGAGACATCCACGAACTTCTACCGACCCGATGCGGACATTCTCCGAGTTGGAATCAGGGGAAAACTCGGGAGAACTCTTGAATTACTTCGTACAGTGGGACAGGGGGTCATGCTTCTCCAAAGGAGCAGAGGAGGAGACCAAAAAAAGCAGAGATTCAGCTGCGTGCGGCTGAGGAGGAAACCAAGAGGGTAGTGTTGAGGCTGCGGGAGAAGGAATTGGATACCTCCCAGGTTTCTTCTAGGGAACGGGAGTTTGATATGAGCAAGAATATCCGCCTGGTTCCCCCCTTTAGTGAGAAGGATGTGGACAGGTTTTTCACAGTGTTTGAACGGGTGGCTTTGTCCTTGAAGTGGCCTAGGGACGTGTGGACCTTGCTATTGCAGTGTGTCCTAGTGGGTAAAGCACGGGAGGTGTACTCGTCTTTGTCTGGTGAAAGCAGTCTGAACTATGAGTGTGTGAAGTCTACAGTATTAAGGGCTTATGAATTAGTACCAGAGGCGTACCGGCAGAAATTCCGGCGCTTTAGGAAGTTTGATAGTCAGATGTATGTGGAGTTTGCTAGGGAGAAAGAGGCACTTTTTGACAGGTGGTGTGCTTCTCAAGAAGTGAAGGATATTGGGCAACTGCGGCCCTTGATTATTATGGAAGACTTTAAGAACTGTCTCCATGAGATAGTTACTAATTACCTTAATGAGCAGAAGGTGAATGAGGTGTCTAAGGCCGCGGTGTTGGCAGATGAGTATGTATTGACTCATAAAACTGATTTTGTTGGGCGCTCCTGTAGTTTTGGTGCACGGCCGGTTGATCGTGGTGGTGTCGCCGGTGGCAGTGTCAAAGGTGTTTCTGTGCCTGCAAGTGGCAGCACGTTGATACAGGGGGGGGGTCCGAGCTGATAAGGTTGACGGAAATTTGAGGACTAACGAAGGACCTGTGTGCTACTATTGTAGAGGGAGAGGGCACATGTTAAAGGCGTGTCCCGTTCTGAAGCAGAAAAATGCAAAGCCTGTGGCTTTGGTGGGTACACAAAAGGCACCTGTGGTACCTGAGGTGCCTGAGTCTGATGAGTGTAGGGATTATTCTGCGTTCATCATGAAGGGTTTTGTTTCACTGGAGGATGGGGCTGATAGATTTCCAGTATCCATCTTGCGAGATACTGGTGCTGCTCAGTCCTTTATATTGGAGAGTGTACTGCCGTTTTCTGGGGAATCATCGGTTGGGTCAAGTGTCCCTGTGGTAGGATTCGGGATGGAAGACATGGTAGTGCCTTTGCATACCGTGAGTCTCGAGTCCGAGTTGGTTTCAGGCCGGGTAACTGTTGGGTTACGGCCGTGTTTTCCCGTTGAGGGAGTTTCAGTAATATTGGGGAATGACTTGGCAGGAGGTAGAGTTTTAGTTACTCCTGAGGTGACGGCTGTTCCGATGGTGCAGAGTCCTGATAGATTGGCTATTCAGCATCCGAAAGTCTTCGCACCTAGTGCTGTCACGAGGGCTATGGCTAAGAGCCAGGCGAAGTTTGAGGATGTAGTGGGCCTACGTGAGAGCATTTTGGGGGATCAGGATGAGGGATCCTGTGTTGTGACGGGTGTTTCTACATCTCAAGATGGAATAGTGTCTGGAAATGGGCCGGTGTCGCTGTCACGTGACCGGCTGGTTGAGGAGCAAAAGAGGGATCCAGGGTTATCTGATCTGTTCTACTGCGCGGTGCCTGAGGGGGATATGGATTCCACAGCAAAAGGGTATTTTCTAAGGGAGGGCTTACTGATGCGAAGGTGGTCTCCCTTGGATATGTCTGGGCATGATGATTGGAGCGTGGTTGATCGGATTGTGATACCTCGTCGGTATAGGGACGAGATACTCGGTTTGGCTCATGATGGTCCTCTGGGTGGACATTTGGGGGTCAATAAGACGTATGACCGTATCTTACGGATTTTTTTTTGGCCAGGGTTGAAAAAGGACGTGAAACAGCAATGCAGGTGTTGTCACATTTGCCAGGTGGCAGGAAAGCCGAACCAATCGATTGTTCCTGCGCCTTTATATCCAATCCCTGTGGTCGGTTAGCCGTTTGAGCGGATTTTAGTTGATTGTGTGGGTCCTCTACCTCGGACAAAGGTGGGCAACAAGTTTCTATTGACAATTATGTGTACGTCTACCCGCTTTCCGGAGGTGGTCCCTTTGCGTAGTATTACTGCCCCTATCATAGTGAAGTCTCTCACTAAGTTTTTTTCGTTCTTCGGTTTGCCCAAGGTGGTGCAGAGTGACCAAGGTTCCAACTTCATGTCGAAGGTTTTTGGTCAGGTAATGAAGTTGTTAAATATTAAGCATTGTTACTCCAGTGCGTATCACCCTGAGAGCCAGGGAGCTCTCGAGAGATTTCACCAGACTTTGAAATCTATGTTGAGGACTTACTGCCTGGAGTTTGAAAAATACTAGGGTGAGGGGGTTCATCTAGTTATGTTTGGGGTGCGTGAGGTCGTGCAGGAGTCTTTAGGGTTCAGTCCTGCTGACCTGGTGTTCGCGCATACTGTACGTAGTCCGTTGAGGGTCCTAAAGGAGAAATGGTTGCGGGAGGATACAAAACGTAGTGTTTTAGACCACGTCTGTACCTTTCGGTCTAGACTGAAGAGGGCATGCGAACTGGCAATGGGTAATCTTGCTTCTGCTCAGTCTAGGATGAAGGGGTGGTTCGACAGGAAGGCTTCGAGTAGGAATTTTTCTCCAGGTGATACAGTCCTGGTGTTGTTGCCTATTCCTGGTTCCAGTCTGCAGACTCGGTATAGCGGTCCCTATCAGGTGGTTAAGAAGGTTGGTGAAAGGGATTATGTTATTGGTACCCCTGATCGAAGCGTAAGACTCAGCTCTGTCATGTCAACATGATGAAGCAGTACCATGAGCAGGAGCCTGTGGAGGTTGATGGGGAGGTGCTGTGTCCTTCGGTTTCATCTAAGCCTGTTTTTGCTGCAGTGGTGCTGCCCCCTGACACGGGTGGTGATGTGGGAGAGGCACGGTTGTCTGTGGCAGTGACGCAGGGAAGGCTGCGTAACTCTGAGGCTTTGGAGTCGCTTCCCTTGCATTTATCTCATTTGACTGAAAGTCAGCGGGGTGATCTGCTTTGTTTGGTGAAGTCAAATGGGTCACTGTTCTCGGATGTGCCTTCTCAGACGTCTGTGCTGCAGCATGACATTGACGTGGCCGGTGCTGCGCCAATTAAACAGCATCCGTATCGGGTCAACCCTGACAGGCGTCTTCGTCTAGGGAGTCAGGTTGACTATATGCTGCGGCATGGCATTGCTGAACCAAGTTGTAGTCCGTGGAGTTCTCCGTGTCAACTGACTACGAAGGCTAATGGGGAGGACAGGTTTTGCACGAACTTTCGCAAAGTGAATGGTGTAACTAAGCCGGATTGCTATCCTCTCCCACGAATGGAGGATTGCGTGGATCGTGTGGGAAGTGCATCTTTTGTGTCTAAGTTGGACTTGTTAAAAGGGTATTGGCAAGTTCCTTTGACTAGGCGGGCGTTGGAGATCTCTGCGTTCGTTACGTCTGATAACTTTCTTCAGTACACAGTAATGGCATTTGGGATGCGCAATGCGCCAGCAACCTTCCAACGGTTAGTGAACATTGTATTGTCTGGTTTGTCCTTCTGTGAGGCATACCTTGATGATTTGGTTGTGTGCTCCAGGTCGTGGATCGAACACATCGGTCATCTGAAGGAGGTATTTCATCGTCTAGTGGATGCAAAACTAACGATCAATCTGGGGAAGTGTGAGTTTGGCCAGGCCACGGTAACGTATCTGGGTAAGGTGGTGGGCCGGGGTCAGGTTCGCACTCTCAAGGAAAAGGTGGAGCATATTGTCGCATTTCCTGCTCCAACCTCGAGGACTGAACTCCGTAGGTATCTGGCTATGGTTGGGTACTATAGAGGATTCTGTCCAAACTTCTCTGCGGTGGCTGCCCCTTTGACGGATTTGCTGAGTCCGAAGGTAGCTTTTGTGTGGTCCGCAGAGTGTCAACAAGCCTTTGAGCATACTAAACGTCTTCTGGTGCGCGCACCTGTGCTTGCGGCACCTGATTTTGATCGTCCATTTACACTGGCAGTGGATGCTAGTGATCGTGGGGTTGGGGGAGTTCTTCTACAGGATGATTCAGATGGGGTGGACCATCCAGTTTCGTACTTCTCTAAGAAGTTCAATCGTCATCAGAAGTGGTACTCCACCATTGAGAAAGAAGCCCTTGCTATTTTAATGTCTCTGAATCATTTCGAGGTTTATGTTGGCTCCTCGAATGTCCCTGTCGCCGTACTCACGGATCATAATCCGTTGGTATTTTTGAACAGTATGAAGAATAAGACCCGGCGGTTAATGAGCTGGAGTTTGCAGCTGCAAGACTACAACCTGGACGTCAGGCATATCCGTGGCAAGGATAATGTCTTGGCTGACGCCTTGTCGCGCCAGTGGAGTTTAGGTCCTGAATAGTTTCTGGTATTTGGTGGTGTTTTTTCTCTCTTCTTCCGAAACTTATTCAGTATCTTTTTGTGGGGGTGTTAGGCGCTTCCCCCCCTGGTGAATGCTATGTATTAACCTTTCTCTGTTTCTTTCCCGAGTGCAGGCCTCGTGGTTGTGAGTCTGGAATCAAAGGGTTAAAAGGCTCCTGTACCCGATTGGCCAAGCTGCGTCAGGTGACGGGTGACTCATCTGAAGGATAAATACCAGAGTTCCCAGAATTCCTTCTCTTCTTCGACGACCCTGCCTTGGGAGCTGACTGTTGGCGTGAGCTGTGGAAGGCCTGGCCACATGGCATGGAACTTTGTGTATTTTCACCATTACTTAGCAACAACTATTGAATTGGGACGGACAAGGGCTGTCCTTAGAGGTTTTCGTGTATTTTGTTTCAGGGTTATATTTTTTTAGGCAGGTTTAGAGTCTCTGGTTCGACGGTCCATCGCATGGCTGGCTGGAGCACCTTTAAATTGTTTGTTAGTCCATTCATATCTTTGTCTGGGTTGTTTGAATCAGGTTTGGGTTTTGTGTTATTGAATAATTAAAACTATTTTTGAACTTGAACTTGGTTTTTGAGTTATGTTACGCGGCGCTGAAGTACCTGCATTCGGGAGTCGTATCAATGTGAGTGGGGGGGGGGGTTAGTGTGTGAGTGTGGGGAGGGGGGGTTGGTTAGTATGTGTGTGACGCAGCAGGCCGCCCCCTGCCGCAACAGGGCGTTGAGAGGACAGGACCCAACGGGGCCCACTTCCTCTAGTGAAAGCTTAAAACGTGAATAACTCTTTAAATTATAACAACAATTTAAATGTTAAAGGTGAGATTTATTCAGTTCAGTTCTTCCTTGTTGTATCTCTTGATGGCTACTGCTGCTCACGGCGTCTCGAATTCGCTTTGCTGTTGATGGAAATAAAGAAACACAATTTTAATATAGAGCCATTAATAAGTGGTTAAACTTTAACGTAGAAAATCTGAGAATTTACCTCAGAAGTCATCGTTCAACCAAGGACGTGTTTAATGACAACACTCTTGCTCGATGTTCCTTCATTCAGAAAGAAAGTTGACATTTTTCTTCACCTTTCCTCGGTTAAGAGCCACATATAGTTGTCCATGCTGAAGTACCGGTTTATCAAGGGATATCAACACTTTCTCCATGGTTTGGCCTTGTGGTCTATGGATCGTCATAGCAAAACTTGACTGCAGCGGGAATGTCTTCGCCTTCTGTCAAATTGAGCGTTATCCTAGGAATGAGAACAAGGTCATCATTGAAGGCTCCCATGTTGATTCTTGCAACGATCAGATTATTGTGCAGCTCTTCCACAATCATTCTCATTCCATTCCATAGCTTTGGGGTTCCAGGTTTCTCATTAACGTGATCGGAGATCCTTTATTCAATTCCAATTGGGGTGATAATCCATAGATGTCGAGTGAATCAAGAAAGCTGTTGGAAGCATTCGTTCCCTCAATCAAGTCAAGTCAAGTCAAGTCAAGTCACATTTATTTATATAGCACATTTAAAAAACAATTCTCGTTGGCCAATTTGTTATAAGAATAATATAAACAAACAAACAACATGCATACATACATATAGCCCTCGCTCAGAGGACGTCAAGAAAGGCTTGGAGTATAGATAAGTTTTTAGTCTTGACTTAAAGGAGTCGATGGAGGGGCAGTTCTGATGGGAAGGGGGATGCTGTTCCACAGTCTAGGAGCTGCAAACGCAAAGGCGCGGTCGCCCTGAGCTTATGCCTCGACCGCGGGATATTCAGCAACCCCAAGTTGGCCGATCTGAGGGACGTCGAGGTGGAGTGGGGGGTGAGAAGACTTTTAATGTAGGTGGGGGCAAGCCCATGAGGGCTTTGTAGACATAGAGGACGATCTTTAAATGTATACGGAACCGTAGAGGGAGCCAGGGGAGAGAGGCCAGGGTCGGGGTGATGTGGTCCCTTTTTCGGGTGCCTGTCAGAAGTCTCGCTGCGGCGTTTTGGACCAGTTGCAGGCGGGACAGGGACGATTGGCTGATGCCAGTGTAAAGGGACATGCAGTAATCTAGGCGGGAGGAGATAAATGTGTGGATGATCTTTTCCAGGTCATCAAAGTGTGGGAATTTTTTTAGTTTAGCTATCGTCCGAAGCTGAAAGAAGCTAGCTTTTACCACGGCATTGACTTGTTTGTCAAATTTCAGTGCTGAGTCAAATATCACGCCAAGGTTTTTGACGTGAGGTTTGAGTAGTGGGGTAAGGCTTCCAAGGCTTCCAAGTGACATCATTGATAGAAACGTACTCCTTAATAAATCCAAGGAAGCATCTGATACAGGGAGAATTGATGCTTCTCATCGTATCGTTGTGCGGAACCAAGATACAATTGTCGGAGAATAATTCTACAGGATTGTCAAATGCGGGATAGATGAAATCAATACAATGTTTTTGCTGATAGAACCAAGTCTTCTGGCATTACAATTTCATCGTTTTCATTCTTTCAAATCTCGTCTTCTTCAACTTTCAACAAAAATGAGAATAGTCGCCTTCTCTCTCTCTCTCAATTCCATATTCGGCTGCAATTGAAACTAGGTAGCGCTGCCGTGACCTACCGCTGCCGTGGCCAACCGCTACCGCTGTCGTGGCCTTCCGCTGCTGCCGCTGCCGTGACCTACACCTGCCGTGGCCCACCGCTGCCGTGGCCTTCCGCTACCTGCCGCTGCCATGGCCTTCCGATACCGCTCCCCACCGGCTACAGGAGGGTGCATGTAGCTGGCATCCTGCAGCTGGGGACACGGACGGCTTCAGGCGGGGGCTGTCGGGAGCGTCCTGTAGCTGGAGGAAGGGGACAGCTTCGGTTGGGGGCCTGCGGGAGCGTCCTGTAGAAACATAGAAACATAGAAAATAGGTGCAGGAGTAGGCCATTCGGCCCTTCGAGCCTGCACCGCCATTCAATATGATCATGGCTGATCATCCAACTCAGTATCCTGTACCTGCCTTCTCTCCATACCCCCTGATCCCTTTAGCCACAAGGGCCACATCTAACTCCCTCTTAAATATAGCCAATGAACTGACCTCAACTACCTTCTGTGGCAGAGAGTTCCAGAGATTCACCAATCTCTGTGTGAAAAATGTTTTTCTCATCTCGGTCCTAAAGGATTTCCCCTTAATCCTTAAACTGTGACCCCTTGTCCTGGACTTCCCCAACATCGGGAACAATCTTCCTGGATCTAGCCTGTCCAACCCCTTAAGAATTTTGTAGGTTTCTATAAGATCCCCGCTCAATCTTCTAAATTCTAGCGAGTACAAGCCGAGTCTATCCAGTCTTTCTTCATATGTCCTGACATCCCAGGAATCAGTCTGCTGAACCTTCTCTGTACTCCCTCTATGGCAACAATGTATTTCCTCAGATTTGGAGACCAAAACTGTACACAATACTCCAGGTGTGGTCTCACCAAGACCCTGTACAACTGCAGTAGAACCTCCGTGCTCCTATACTCAAATCATTTTGCAATGAATGCTAACATACCATTCGCTTTCTTCACTGCCTGCTGCACCTGAATGCCTACTTTCAATGACTGGTGTACCATGACACGCAGGTCTCGTTGCATCTCCCCTTTATTATCTAAATGGTGGCCGATTAGGAAAAGGGGAGATGCAACGAGACCTGCGTGTCATGGTTAACCAATCATTGAAAGTAGGCATGCAGGTGCAGCAGGCAGTGAAGAAAGCGAATGGTATGTTAGCATTCATAGCAAAAGGATTTGAGTATATGAGCAGGGAGGTTCTACTGCAAAAACAGGAAAGTAGACTATTATGTCTACTTTCCTGTTTTTGCCACCAAAGTGGATAACCACACATTTATGCACATTATACTGCATCTGCCAAACATTTGCCCACTCACCCAGCCTATCCAAGTCACCTTGCAGCCTCCTAGCATCCTCCTCACAGCTAACACTGCCCCCCAGCTTCGAGTCATCCGCAAACCTGCAGATGTTGCATTCAATTCCCTCGTCCAAATCATTAATATATATCGTAAATAGCTGTGGTCCCAACACTGAGCCTAGCGGTATCCCACTAGTCACTGCCTGCCATTCTGAAAAGGACCCGTTTACTCCTACTCTTTGCTTCCTGTTTGCCAGTCAATTCTCTATCCACATCAATACTGAACCCCCATTACCGTGTGCTTTAAGTTTGTATACTAATCTCTTATGTGGGACCTTGTAGCTGGAGGAAGGGGACAGCTTCGGTTGGGGGCCAGCGGGAGCGTCCTGTAACCGGGAACGTGGACGGCTTCAGTCGGGGGCTGTCAGGGACCGGTTGGGGGGGGGGGTGCGAGCAACCTGGGGAGGGACATCCTGCAGCCGGGGGATTGGGACGGATTCAGGCGGGAGCTGACGGGGGGGTGGCGTCATACAGCTGGAGGAGTGGCACGGCTTCAGTCGGCGGCTGTCTGGGGCAGTTGGGTGGGGTTAGGGCTTCAGACGGGGACTGTCGGAGCCGGTGGCGGAGAGGGGAACATCCGGCAGCTGGGAGGGGGGGCGGCTTCAGGCGGGGGCTGTCGTGGCCGGTTGGGGAGGGAGGATCTTGCAGCAGAGGGACGGGACGGCTTCGGGCGGGGTTTGTCGCGACCGGTTGGCGGGGGGGTCTTGAAGCAGGGGGACAGGGACAGCTTCAGGCGAGGGTTGTCGGGGCCGGTGGGGGGTGGGGCGAGCGTCCTCCAGCTGTGGGAGGGGGACAGCTTCAGGTGGGAGCCTTCGGGGGCCAGGGGAGCTTCCTACAGCCGGGGAGGGGAGCAGCTTCAGGCGGAGGTTGTCGGGGCCGGTGGTGGTGGTGGGGCGAGCGACCCGCAGCCGGGGTAGGAGGGCGGGATGGGCGCCGGCAGCAGGGGATGGGGACGGCTTCAGGAGGGGGCTGTCGGGGGCCGGGTTGAACGTCCTACAGCCGTGGGTGGGGAACGGCTTCAGCCCGGGTCTGGCAGTTGAGGGGAGGGGACAGCGACCTATACCCGGGGAGGGGGACGGCTTCAGGCAGGGACTGTCGGTGGACAGTGGGGGGGGGAACGACCTTCAGCCGGGGAGGGGAATGGCTTCAGGCGGGAGCCAGAGTGGGGGAGTTTCTGGATCGCTGGTATACGTGTTGTGGGTCGAAGGGACTGGGTTTCGGAGCGCTAGTACAGGCATTGTGGGCCGAATGCACTTTTCTTGGGCTAGTCCTGCAGCTGGGGACGGGGAGGGTGACGGTTTCAGGTGGGGGACGGGGGGGGCGGCGCTACCGTGGCCTACGTTTGGGGAGGGGTGTGTGCTAGGGGAGGGGAGTGCGTGGATGTGTTTGCGGTGGTGCTGTGCCCCGGCCAGCGCCCGGCCCCCGCCAGCGCCCGGCTCCCTCAATCCCCCCCCACACTCACTCCTTACTTCCGCAGGATCTGGAGGTTGCAGCAGTCGGCCAGGCTCCGGACGGCTCCCCACTCCGGGCCGCCTCCGGGGTTCCCCGACTCTGGGCGGCTCCTAGGCTCCCAGGCGGCTGCGGGGCTCACCGGCTTCGGGACGGCTCCGGCCTCACCGACTTCGGGACGGCTTCGGGACGGCTTTGAGGCGGCTTCGGGGCTCACCGGCTTCGGGACGTCTTCGGGGCTCACTGGCTTCGGGGCGGCTTCGGGGCGGCTTCGGGGCGGGGCAGGACGGCGGCGGGACGGATTCGGGACGGATTCGGGACGGCCGCGGGTCTCAGGGCGGCTCACGGACTCAGCCCGGCCTCCGTTGCTTTATTCTCCTCTCCCCGGTATTGACAGCGGGTGCCGGATGGGACGTAGTCGTCCCGGCGACCGACACGAGAGAAGACCAATCTGCTGATCTTACAATCTTTAAACCTTCGTAATTTTGTAATATTCCACCGATCGGAAGAATCCTTAGTGCGCTTGTAGCACAGGGGAACGGCAAGTAAGGCGGGGGGGTGGGGGGTCGTAGCGTTATCGGGACCGTCTTTGCGCAAATGTAAATACAGCGGAATCCTGAAGAGGACAAGATGAGTTTTAGTTAAGTATCGAAGATAGATAGAAGATAGGTTACGGATAGATATATAGATATATAAATAGAGAGAGAGAGAGAGAGAGAGAGAGAGAGAGAGAGAGAGAGAGAGAGAGAGAGAGAGAGAGAGAGAGAGAGAGAGAGAGAGAGAGAGAGAGAGAGAGAGAGAGAGAGGAAGAGAGAGGGAGAGAGAGAGAGGAGAGAGAGAGAGAGAGAGAGAGAGAGAGAGGGAGGGACAGACGGACAGAAGGACAGAAGGACAGACAGATAGACAGACGGATAGACGGAGAGACGGAGAGACGGATAGACGGATAGACAGATAGATCGATCGATCGATCGATCCACGGCCGCCCTCCGCCCCGTCTCCCCCTGTGCGGCCGCACTGCCACGGGCTGTGGGTCGGCAGCGCCCACACACACGGGGCCGGGTGGAGCAGGACCGCGGCTCTGGGCAGTCGACACACGGGGACGAAAACCCGGCAACGACCCCGTCAGCTGCAGCAGAGTTGGGGACAGTCTGTTCCCTCCGCCCACCCAGAATCACTGACCCTCCTCCCCCCCCACCGACCACCCCCGAACACCTGGCATCGTCCCCGTCAGCTGCAGCAGAGATAGGGATAGTCTGGTCCCTCCGCCCACCCAGAGTCACTGACCCTCCTCCCCCCCACCGACCACCCCCGACCACCTGGCATCGTCCCCGTCAGCTGCAGCAGAGTTGGGGACAGTCAGCTCCCTCCGCCCACCCAGAGTCATTGACCGCGCTGCACCGGCACCGGACCCCGACCCCACACCCCCGAACATCCCTCGACCCCCAGCCGCGGGGATAGACGGCCCGGGGTACGTGAGTGTGGAACCAGTCAGCGTGGAGTCCGAATGCTGGGACAGAAAAGGGACCTGTTGCGATGGAAGCCGTGGTAAGTGCTTACCCGACGTTCACCGCATGTACTCCAGTTGGCTTTGCGTGGCAACAGTACAGGTCACGGGTCGTGACCTCGACTGCCGAGCATCCTCCCTATAGATTGGTCAGAGTAGGTGAATCGAGGACCAAGTCAAGTCAAGTCAAGTTTATTCGTCACATACACATACGAGATGTGCAGTGACATGGAAAGTGGCAATGCTCGCGGATTGTGCAAAAAACTACAAAACAGAATGGACAGAATCACATATTCACATATTACATATTTGTGGGAGGAAAAAAAGAAAAAATAGCAATTTTTAAAAGACACCACACAACAGTAAAATGGTTCAGTAAAGTTAGTCCCTGGTGAGATAGGAGTTTACAGTCCTAATGGCCTCTGGGAAGAAACTCCTTCTCATCCTCTCCGTTTTCACAGCATGGCAACGGAGGCGTTTGCCTGACCAGACGACGTTGATGCAAGGTGAAGGACAAAAAGAGTTAATAGGAATCTAGGAGTAACGTTTCCACACAGAGGGTGGTGGGTGTAAGGAACTAGCTGCCAGAGGAGATAGTTAAGGTTGGGACTATCAGAACGTTTAAGAAACCGCTACAAGGTTACACCGATAGGACGGGGTTGGAGGGATATGGACCAGACGCCAGGGACTAGTGCAGCTGGGGCACGTTGGTCGGTTTGGACTTTGGGCCGAAGGGCCTGTTTCCACGCTGTATCACACCAAGGGCGGCACATTGGTTACACTACTGCTACAAAACGCCAGAGACCAGGGTTCTATCCTGCCCTCGTCTGCTGTCTGTATGTAAGTGTGCACATTCGCCCTGTGACCGCGTGAGTTTCCTCTGAGTGGCCGAAGATCCTCTTTCCCACGCTGTATCTAACATAAACCAAATCACACTGAAATTACACATGCCATGTCTCACAGTGTGCTCGGGGGGGGAGGGGTGGGGGCAGATTACGGAGGGAAGCCATCATTGAGCGAAACATAGCACACGGTCAGACTGTGCACAGTCCGACTGAGCAAAGGAGACAGAAATTTCTTATAGAAACATATAACATTATAAAAGGACTGGACAAGCTAGATGCAGGAAAATATGTTCCTAATGTTGGGCGAGTCCAGAACCAGGGTCCACAGTCTTAGAATAAAGGGGAGGTCATTTAAAACTGAGGTGAGAAAAAACGTTTTCACCCAGAGAGTTGTGAATTTGTGGAATTCCCTGCCACAGAGGGCAGTGGAGGCCAAATCAGTGGATGGATTTAAGAGAGAGTTAGATAGAGCTCTAGGGGCTAGTGGAATCAAGGGATATGGGGAGAAGGCAGGCCCGGGTTACTGATTGGGGACGATCAGCCATGATCACAATGAATGGCGGGGCTGGCTCGAAGGGCCGAATGACCTCCTCCTGCACCTAATGTCCATGTTTCTATGCTTCTATAAATATTTCACTATCTATCTTGGAATATCAGTGATGTCATGGTATGAATGATGATTTATTTTTGGGGGGAAAAACAGAACTGGTGTGGTAGATGGGTTCACTGGAGATGTCCATCGAAATCACACCAACATTAAATGAAATAACACAGTGTCATGGGCCATTCATTCATTGGAAAGCATAAATTCTTGTTTTCAGTGAAAAACACACAAAGTGATGGTGTAACAGAGGGTCAGGCAACATTTTTGTAGAATGTGTATAGGTGACGTTTCGGATAGTGACCATTCTTCAGACTCTGTTTTCAACGACTCGCTTTGTGTTATTTTTTTACTCGATCCTTAAATTATTCGCTTGTCATCTCCCATGGTGGAGTTAATGGCTGTGGCGCAAGGTGTTTGTTCCGTGAGTGTCACTAATGTCAATCAGCAGGTATGAGGTAATGTCGCTGGAGACCCATCTATCGCTCTATATATCTCGGTGCCCACCAGAAGGCATCGCCACAGAGCTACAGCGATGACGGACTGACGGAGCCACAGGAGTTAATTGTGTTTTCCAGCTATGGGATATCCATTGATCTATCGAATTGAAGATATATATTTCCCTACAATAGCGGCTGTCGCTGTTTTCGGTAATTTGGTTTGTGTTTGATTTTCATGTACGCGCATTAGCTGTGAGACATTCCGTAAACTCCGGCGGTGCCGACGTTAAACGAACATTGTTTGTGTTTCAATAATTCACTTGTTTAATTTGGTTAGACATCCATGTTCCTACTGTAACTGCCGCAATGTGTACGTCATGCCCGTTGTTTAACCTGGCCTGGATCACTGTCGGTACTGATTGCGCCGGCCAGAGCCCTGACCAGCGAGCAGGTATCAGATAATCACACCCTGGTATGTTGGTCAGGAGCTGTGAGAATGGCAACTTGGGTTCCTTCCGTGGAGAGTCTGAAACGTGTTAGATAAATGACATGTGTTCCCAATTGGACAAACCTGCTTAACTGAATATATAATCGATATATTTACTGCACTCGTCGCTGCGTGAAGCGTAATCCCGCGTTAGACCTGTAATGCTACAGCTCATGAGATAAAGCAAGTGAATGTCACGAGCTGGGATCTGACTCTATGAAGGTGTCACGACTTTACTATGATGTAAACTCAGATGTTAACTCAGATGTAAACAGATACTGTCACGTAATTTTATATCAGTTAATGTTATGTATTTTGATATCTTCTCCTTCGGACGATCTGTATATTCGAATTTATATCCGCAGATGTATCTGTACATCCTCGTCGTCGTGCCACAGTCAGTACTGCCTGCATGGGCGGAAATTCTGGGGAGGGACGGGAGCACCCCCCCCCCCGGTGCTTTTAGAGGTGGGGGACAATCCCACCTATGTTTTGTAATGCGGAATTTATCAGACTCTTTCCATGGGTTGAATCGGCCAGTTACCGGGGCCTTTCATCGCGCAGCGCGGCTTAAAATCAAACTGCTGCATCCAGGCGATCGACCGATGAAAGGCCCCGCGAACGGGCCGATTCAAGCCCCACCATTCGTGGCGGACGAAGCTGCTGTTGCTGGAGTCGGTCACCAACCAGGTCAATTTCCGATGTCACTCCCCTCCATGTTTTGATAGCGATTTCCTTGCCTGACTGCCGGTGTCACACAGTTCCGGAGACGCAGGTTCAATCTCCATCCTCCCGTGCTTTATGAGCAATGTTTCATCGTTCGTCCTCCGACTCCACGCTAATCTTGGCCGTGCGCATGTTTCCTCCCACATGCAATTGACCTGCCTATTAATGGTTTCTGTAACTACTGTCCATGGGACAGTGTAGATGGATGCTACAATCTGGAGACAGTTCATAAGAATATGGGCAGTATTAAAAGCTGTGAAAGTAATATACATTGGTGTTTGATGAGGTGCGTGGACACCGTGGTCAAAGGCTGTAGTCTCTGGAACGTGGTCTGGGCTAAAGGTCATATGGTCAACCAAATTTGAAGTTTGAAAACCTTCCAATCAGACAATGTCCCTCAGATACTTTTGTGCGGTCCTTATGTCAGTAATATCTCTTCTCTCTCTCACAGTGAACTTGTTGGCGATTGTGATTCTCTGTCGAGGTAAATGCGGTCTCTCCAAATGCATCACTCTCTACCTGGTGGCCATGGCAGCGTCTGATCTCCTGGTCGGCATCACCGATCCGTTTCTCCGTCAGACTATTCAATTTTACTTCCCGTATTCTTTGCTGACATTACTCCCGTGTGCACGACTATCTATTTCCTGGTCTTTGCATCCACCGCGGTCTCTGTCTGGCTGACGGCCGCCTTCACCTTCGATCGGTTTGTGGCTATTTGTTGTGAGAAGCTGAAAACAAAATATTGCACTGAGAGAACGGCGGCTGTGATTATCGGGGCAGTGAGTGTGCTGGGCTGTTTAGAGAACGTCCCGCGGTGTTTTACGTTACAACCTGCCTACGTGTTTGATAATCTTACCTGGGGTTGCTACATCAAACCCACCTACTCTACGTCGTCTGCATGGATCGCATATGAGGTCACACACCGCGTTCTAACCCCTTGTGTCCCGTTCTTTCTGATCCTTCTGCTCAATGTGCTGACGGTCAGGCGGATTGTAGCGGCCAGCAGAGTCCGCAGGGGCTCCGGGGAAAAAGCAACGGAGAGAATGACAAGGACCCGGAGATGGAGAACCGCAGGAAATCCATCGTTTTACTCTTCAGTATCACGGGCACTTTCGTCCTGCTGTGGGCAACACAGGCCATATTTTACATCTTTACGGGTATTGCGAAGGTGCGAGTTGACAACAACCCCACCGGTTATTACTACATCACAACGGTCACGTCGATGTTCCTGCAGATGCTCAGTACCTGCACCAACACGTGTATTTACGTGGTGACCCAGAGTAAATTCAGGGCTGAGCTGATCAACGCGGTTAAATTCCCAGTGAGTGCAATTCGTGCACTTGTACGTCCGTGACCCTCTGATCCACGCCGATAGTTCAACATACATTTGCTCCCATCAGTGTTTGTCCTCCCAATATTCCCATTCAACTGCTCAGAATCTCCACTACGCACATACGCACACGGAACAGCTTGCAATGGCCATTTGAACCATCACTCGTAGAAGTTATAGAATCATACATCACTGAATCTGTCACTTTGGCTCAATTCATCTCTGCTAACCGAGATGCGCCGTCAACGCGAGACCGATTTGCCCGCGATTCCCCGACATTCATTTTAACCTTTCCTATAAATGCACCCGTCCCTAACCCTAACGGGCTTGCCCCCTCCTGTATCAAAAATCTTCTAACCCACCATTCTACCTCCAGGTCCCTCAGGTCGGCCGACTTGGGGCTACTGACTATCTCGCGGTCTAGGTTTAAGCTCAGGGATGACCGCGCTTTTGCTGTTGCAGCACCTAGACTGTGGAAATGCATCCCTCTACTCATCAGAACTACCCCCGCCATCGACTGCTTTCAATCGAGGCTCAAAACCTATTTCTACCCAACAGCGTTTTTGTGGCCCTCTAAGGGAGCGCTGTAAACAGTTTGTGTATGTATTGTTAGCTCTATGTACCATTGTATGAAGCACATTAGTATCTGCTCTGGTCTACAGCACTTTGGTCAACGTGAGATGTTTTTAAATGTGCTATACAAATAAAATTGACTGACCGACTGACTGACTGGTCTTTTAAATATCGCGACTGTTTCACTCCAGCACGTCTGCAGGATGCGGGACTTAACCTGAGAAGCGGGGGGAATCCTCGCCGTCAGTGGGATAACATGATCCGATTAAGTTAATCCATAAATTAATCCAGTGTGGATAAGAGCTAATTACAAGCGCATCATCGGGACGAATTTTTTGGAATTTCGTTTTGAATGGGAAGTCGCGAAAGAAAGTAAACCCGGATGGTGTTCTGTACCTTAGTGATATTCTGATCTGCTGACTGTCATTGGCTCGCAGGCAACACAACAGGGCAAGAACCAGAAGATCAAAGTAAATAGCCGTGTGCACCGTCATTTGAAAGTTCACCGTCGAAATTGACAGTCACTGTTTTGGGCTTGTCTCCGCTTTCTTCTTATCGAGTCCACACACAAGATTAGAAGTCGTTCAGCCAGAGCTGAACACACTTCTCGGCATCTGCACAATGGTGTCTGTCTTGTCGCTTCTGGTGCTTCTTGTGCGTGGTGGTGGAAAGATTGGTGGAAACAGGGGCCGTGATGTGAACGCTCTTTCCTTGAGCCCTTGTCTCCGCCAAGAGAGAGCGACAGGAGAAGCATGACCCCCTGTCCCACTGTACGAGTTAATTGAAGAGTTCTCCCGAGTTTTCCCCTGATTCGAACTCGGAGAATATCCGTAGCGGGTCCGTAAGTGT
This sequence comes from Malacoraja senta, assembly GCA_038087875.1. NCBI lineage: Eukaryota > Metazoa > Chordata > Chondrichthyes > Rajiformes > Rajidae > Malacoraja > Malacoraja senta. Next base: position 98,599 of record JAXLNO010001014.1, read on the forward strand.
TCGTGGATGTCTCGTCGCGGCTCGTTATGCCAACGGTAGGTTCTCTGGAAATCCGGTAAATTCGTGACGTTTTTTCAACACTGTGAAAAATGTCCACGAGTAAAAGAAATACTCGCACTAATCGCTACGAGACATCCACGAACTTCTACCGACCCGATGCGGACATTCTCCGAGTTCGAATCAGGGCAAAACTCGGGAGAACTCTTGAATTAGCTCGTACAGTGTGACAGAAGATCTGGGGGAATAGCCCATCGAGAAACAACGCCTGTCTATACGCATCACAAATGCTGTCTGACCCATTGAGTACTGAACTGCCTCCCGCTGCAGGATGCAAAGGATTTGGAGAGGGCGTTGAAATGTTAGCATGTTGGTGAAAATGCAAAGGCTGGATGAGGGCAGAGTTCAATGGAGATGTGTGGGGCATGTTTCCTTGTGTAGAGGGTGACCGATGCCTGAAATGTTCTTTCACTGAGTTTCGCCAGCATTTTTGTGTACCGTCGATTTTCCAGCATCTGCAGTTCCTTCTTAAACACTTGCTCTACTCCACTGCGAAATCTCCTCAAGGTATGCCTACTTTGAAGAAGTTCCCCTCCTCTCATCCTCCGCCTTTTTCCTTTTTCTCCCCACCCCCTATCGGTCTGAAGAAGGGTTTCGGGCCGAAACGTTTCCTATTTTCTTCGCTCCATAGATGTTGCTGCACCCGCTGAGTTTCTCCAGCATTTTTGTATACCTTCCTGAAATGTTCTGCTCGTGTTGGTATCAATGGAGTTTATGAGGCATTTGTATGGGCATGTGGGTGTGCATTAAAACTGAGAGATCTCCATCAATTTGAGTAAGCAGATTACATTAATTTATCTTGACATCATGTTCGCCCCAGACTTTGCCTTTCCCTGTGTTACATAGAAACATAGAAAATATGTGCAGGATGCCATTCGGCCCTTCGAGCCAGCACTGCCATTCATTGTGATCATGGCTGCTCATCCCCAATCAATCCCATAGTTGTACATGTCTATATTCGATACACAAGTACACAAGACATTGTTAAGAAAATAATACCATGGTGCAGAATGCAGATTTGCGTTTATTATTCTTGTGTGCACCACGTTAAATCAAAAAGGTTTGTTTTTTCCCGTTATTGGTACAAAAAAAGCTGTACAATAAATAAACACAATCATATCAAAAACAAGATAATTTGATCGAGCAAGAGGGAAGATTGTTAGTATCTACTCCTTCGCATTGCACCGCTTTAGCTCCATACAAGGGCGGTCACGGTGGTGCAGCGGTAGAGTTGCTGCCTTACAGCGAGTGCAGCGCCGGAGACCCGGGTTCGATCCAAACTACATAGAAACATAGAAAATAGGTGCAGGAGTAGGCCATTCGGCCCTTCGAGCCTGCACCGCCATTCAATGTGATAATGGCTGATCATCCAACTCAGTATCCTCTACCTGCTTTCTCTCCATACCCCCTGATCTCTTTAGCCACAAGGGCCACATCTAACTCCCTCTTAAATATAGCCAATGAACTGGCCTCAACTACATTCTGTGGTAGAGAATTCCAGAGATTCACCACTCTCTGTGTAAAAAATGTTTTTCTCATCTCAGTCCTAAAAGATTTCCCCTTTATCCTTAAACTGTGACCCCTTGTTCTGGACTTCCCAAACACCGGGAACAATCTTCCTGCATCTAGCCTGTCCAACCGCTTAAGAATTTTGTAAGTTTCTATAAGACCCCCCTCAGTCTTCTAAATTTCAGCGAGTACAAGCCGAGTCTATCAAGTATTTCCTCATATACGGGTGCTGTCTGTATGGAGTTTGTACGTTTTCCTCGTGACCTGCGTGGGTTTTCTCCGAGATCTTCGGTGTCCTCCCACACTCCAAAGACGTACAGGTTTCTAGGTTAATTGACTTGGGAAAATGTAAAAACGATCCCTAGTGGAAGTAGAATAGTGTTAATGTGCTGGGATCGCTGGTCGGCGCCGACCCGGTGGGCCGAAGGGCCTGTTTCTGGGCTGCATCTCTAAAACTAAATCTAAATAAAACCAAAGACAAAGTCAGCTGTCCACGTTTGGTGAATCGCGTACTCATGGCTTGTAGAAGGACCGTTAGGAAACATAACAGCAGTGGGGAAAAAGAGGTTTCTTATTGTGGTGGTGCTCGCGTTCAAGCCTCTGTACCTTGAGCCGGACGGGAGCAGCGAGGTGAAAGAATTGCGTGTACAGGTGACGTGTTTAATTGTATTGGCTGCTTTTTCGACGAAATGTGGTGTGTAGATGGATTCATTGGTGGGAACAGTGATTTCTGCGATTGGCTGAGCACATATACTACTCTCTGTAATTTCTGGAGCTCTTGGGCATTGCATCTCCCAAAATAGGATGTGATGCAACCAGATAGTATAGTTTCTATGGTGCATCTTTAGAAGTCCCCAGACTCGACACGGAGTAAAGGCGTTGTTGGACTTCTTGTGAGGTCAGTGTGGTTGGTCCACGACGATCATTAGTTATATGAATTCCAATGAACTTCAAGATCTCAACCATATCTTATTACGCGAGGCGCAGCTATCTATCTATCTATCTATCTATCTATCTATCTATCTATCTATCTATCTATCTATCTATCTATCTATCTATCTATCTATCTATCTATCTATCTATCTATCTATCTATCTATCTATCTATCTATCTATCTATTTATCTATCTATCTATCTATCTATCTATCTATCTACCTATCTATCTATCTATCTATCTATCTATCTATCTATCTATCTATCTATATATCTATCTATCTATCTATCTATCTATCTATCTATCTATCTATCTATCTATCAATCTATCTATCTATCTATCTATCTATCTATCTATCTATCTATCTATCTATCTATCTATCTATCTATCTATCTATCTATCTATCTATCTACCTACCTACATACCTACCCACCTCCCTACCTACCTACCTACCTACCTATCTATCTATCTATCTATCTATCTATCTATCTATCTATCTATCTATCTATCTATCTATCTATCTATCTATCTATCTATCTATCTATCTATCTATCTATCTATCTATCTATCTATCTATCTATCTATCTATCTATCTATCTATCTATCTATCTATCTATCTATCTACCTACCTACCTAT
>JAXLNO010001015.1:2500-33179 GCA_038087875.1 Malacoraja senta
CGGACTTTTATGGTCTGTGAAACCAGAGATTCTTGTAGAGACTTATTTTGAATTGATGTTTAATCTTGGTATTATACAAACAGTCGCGTTCTCATCTGATCGTGAAATTCCGTGCTTGTGTCAGGAGGTGTCCGTTACTGAGGGTTTTTTTCCTTGCATCAACCTTAACTGCAAAATAATTCTACTGCAAAATAATGACCCGATGTTTGCTGTTACCGGCCAAGTGTAGATTTATATGTGCTGTAGATAGACACAAAATACTGGAGTAACTCAGCGGGACAGGCAGCAGCATCTCTGGAGAGAAGGAATGGGTGACGTTTCAGATCGAGACCCTTCTAAGGACTGAGAGGCAGGGAGGGGGAGGCACAGAGATAAGGAAGCGTACAGTGAGAAAACAAGACATACTTGCTGTTCCTTCTTCAGAATGAATTGAACTTGAAAATCTAGACACTACCTTTTCCCTAGGATGGAAATATCAAAGACTAGAGGGCATCGCTTTAAGGTGAGGGGAGTAAAGTTGAAAGGGGATGTGCGGGGCAAGATTTTTACACAGAGGGTGGTGGGTGCCTGGAACGTGCAGCCAGGGGTGGTGGTGGAGGCGGATACCATAGTGGGGTTTAAGAGACTTTTGGATGGGCGCGTGGATATGCAGGGAATGGAGGGATATGGATCACGTGGATATGCAGGGAATGGAGGGATATGGATCACGTGCAGACAGAAGAGAGTTGGTCATAGCATCGTGTTTGGCACAGACATGATGGGCTGAAGGGCCTGTTCCTGTGCTGTACTGTTCTATGTTCAATGAAAGCATCACAGAACAGTACAGTATTGTGGCAGCACGACGCAATTGACGTTCTCCCGAGTTTGATGGATCCAGTATTCATTTGTTGTGTTTAGCAGGCACACAGAACACTTCCTGGAAGGAAGTCATCCTCCAATTGCAACCTGTGCATCAGGCTTTAGTCACCTCACCGGTGTCCATCTTGGCCCTGTGCTCTGTGCCCGGTGCACATCTTGGCCCTGTGCCCTGTGCCCTGTGCCCTGTGCCCTGTGCACTGTGCCCTGTGCCCTGTGCCCTGTGCCCTGTGCCCTGTGCCCTGTGCCCTGTGCCCTGTGCCCTGTGCCCTGTGCCCTGTGCCCTGTGCCCTGTGCCCTGTGCCCATCTTGGCCTGTGCCTGTGCCCTGTGCCCTGTGCCCTGTGCCCTGTGCCCATCTTGGCCCTGTGCCCTGTGCCCTGTGCCCTGTGCTCTGTGCCCTGTGCCCTGTGCCCTGTGCCCTGTGCCCTGTGCCCTGTGCCCTGTGCCCTGTGCCCTGTGCCCTGTGCACTGTGCCCTGTGCCCATCTTGGCCCTGTGCCCTGTGCCCTGTGCCCTGTGCCCTGTGCCCTGTGCCCTGTGCCCTGTGCACTGTGCCCTGTGCCCATCTTGGCCCTGTGCCCTGTGCCCTGTGCCCTGTGCCCTGTGCCCTGTGCCCTGTGCCCTGTGCCTTGTGCCCTGTGCCCTGTGCCCTGTGCCCATCTTGGCCCTGTGCCCTGTGCCCTGTGCACATCTTGGCCCTGTGCCCTGTGCCCTGTGCCCTGTGCCCTGTGCCCTGTGCCTTGTGCCCTGTGCCCTGTGCCCTGTGCCCTGTGCCTATTGCCTTGTGCCCTGTGCCCTGTGCCCTGTGCCCTGTGCCCTGTGCCCTGTGCCCTGTGCCTATTGCCTTGTGCCCTGTGCCCTGTGCCCTGTGCCCTGTGCCCTGTGCCCTGTGCCCTGTGCCCAGTGCCCATCTTGGCCCTGTGCCCTGTGCCCTGTGCCCTGTGCCCTGTGCCCTGTGCCCTGTGCCCTGTGCCCAGTGCCCATCTTGGCCCTGTGCCCTGTGCCCTGTGCCCTGTGCCCTGTGCCCTGTGCCCTGTGCCCTGTGCCCGGTGCCCATCTTGGCCCTGTGCCCTGTGCCCTGTGCCCTGTGCCCAGTGCCCATCTTGGCCCTGTGCCCTGTGCCCTGTGCCCTGTGCCCTGTGCCCTGTGCCCAGTGCCCATCTTGGCCCTGTGCCCTGTGCCCTGTGCCCTGTGCCCTGTGCCCTGTGCCCTGTGCCTATTGCCTTGTGCCCTGTGCCCTGTGCCCTGTGCCCTGTGCCCTGTGCCCTGTGCCCAGTGCCCATCTTGGCCCTGTGCCCTGTGCCCTGTACCCTGTGCCCTGTGCCCAGTGCCCATCTTGGCCCTGTGCCCTGTGCCCTGTGCCCTGTGCCCTGTGCCCAGTGCCCATCTTGTGCCCTGTGCCCTGTGCCCTGTGCCCTGTGCCCTGTGCCCGGTGCCCATCTTGGCCCTATGCCCTATGCCCTGTGCCCAGTGCCCAGTGCCCAGTGCCCATCATGGCCCTGTGCCCTGTGCCCTGTGCCCTGTGCCCTGTGCCATGTGCCCATCGTGGCCCAGTGCCCTGTGCCCTGTGCCCATCGTGGCCCAGTGCCCTGTGCCCTGTGCCCTGTGCCCTGTGCCCTGTGCCCTGTGCCATGTGCCCTGTGCCCTGTGCCATGTGCCATGTGCCATGTGCCCTGTGCCCGGTGCCCTGTGCCCTGTGCCATGTGCCCTGTGCCCTGTGCCCTGTGCCCTGTGCCCTGTGCCCATCGTGGCCCTGTGCCCTGTGCCCTGTGCCCATCGTGGCCCTGTGCCCTGTGCCCTGTGCCCTGTGCCCATCTTGGCCCTGTGCCCTGTGCCTTGTGCCCTGTGCCCTGTGCCATGTGCCCTGTGCCCTGTGCCCTGTGCCCTGTGCCCAGTGCCCTTCCATGCTAAATCTCTTTACTTTTGTACTTTCGAGATACAGCGCGGAAACAGGCACTTTGGCCCACCGAGTCTGTGCCGACCTGCGACCCCCCCCCCCCCCCGTGGGGAAGTAGCAATATCCTACACACTAGGGACAATTTACAATTTACAGAAGCCAATTAACCTTCAAACCTGCACGTCTTTGGAGTGCGGGAGGAAACCGGAGCGCCCGGAGAAAACCCACGTGGTCACGGGGAGAAGGTTCAAACTCCTTACGGACAACACCCGTAGTCAGGATCGAACCCGGGTTTCCGGCGCTGTGAGGCAGCAACTCTACCCGCTGCGCCACCGTGACGCCCTCCCCTTGGAAGAGGATCTCGGAGCAGAAGTGTTGCAGAAATGTATAGTTGTGTTGTGGACTTGTTGGTGCTCGGCAAGGTTCAGTTTAGTTTATTGTCACATGTACCGAGGGACAGTTTGTTACCGAGCCAACGTTCAGACTAGAAGGCATTTGGTCTGGTGCTGTGTGAAAAGCTCAAAGGTCGCGACAGACCAGAGTGTTTCATTGTCCCACGTACCGAGGCAGAACAATGCAGCTCTTACTTGTAGCAGCATAACAGGTCTGTAATCACAGCACTCAATATATAGCATAATGGGCCTGTCCCACTTTCCCGAGCTGCTCACGAATTCCCCCGAGTTTTCTCCTTGATTCAAACTCGGAGAATGTTCGTAACGAGTCCGTAGGAGTCCGTGGATATATCGTAGCGGCTCCTTATGTCAGCCGCAGGTACTCGGGGCATTAAATGTTGCAATTTCTCTCCTCCCGACTATCTTTTTACTCGTGGACATTTTCTGTCATGCTGGAAAAAACGTCCCGACTTACCTGATGCCCCGAGTACCTACGGCTGACACAACGAACCGCGACGATATATCTACGGACCCGTTACGAACATTCTCCCAGTTTGAATCAAGGAGAAAACTCGGGCGAATTCGTGAGCAGCTCGGGAAAGTGGGACAGGCCCTTAATAAAACAGACAAACAGAATACATTCAATTAAAAACAAGATTAGTGCAAAACAAAGCAAAAGCCGAAAGTCCCTAGTTGCAACCAAGACAGTTTGTGGTATGTAGTTTAATTGGTGTTTGTTGTGTTCGAGAGCCTGATGGTTGTTGGGGAGTAGCTGTTCCTGAACCTGGAGGTCACGGTTTTCAGGCTTCTGTACCGTCTTCCCAATGGGACAGTTCAGCCAGGGTGATTTTGAGTGGAGGGGCTAGATGACTCACTCACTCACTCACTCACACTCCTCTTGTGACCACTTAACCTTCAAATACACTTCCATCAGAGGACTCTTTTATCCAAAGGGGGAAAAAAAACTTGTTGTGTCTGGGTTTGGCCAGTTGGCCAACAATACTGAAGGTGTGTTTAACATTTTAGAGATTATATTTCATATTTGAGCAGTTGACAAATGATCTACAACTTGCATAACTGTACATACTTTCCTATAAGTGATGACCACTGTTCCTACTCCCATCTGAATCGTTCCTGTTTTCTTGCATGCTTTTAGGGAAAAGAAAATTGCAAATCCATCATCCTCTGTTAGGCAAGTGGTCTAAGTTGGATGCAGTGAGCGTTCACAAAAGTGGGAGTGGTACCGTCAACCTGGAGAAGCTTTTTCCATAAATGCATTTCACTCCTTTGTTTGAAGTATGTAAGCCTTAAAGGGCTTGTCACACTCAGGCGACTCTTAGGCGACTGCCAGGAACTAGTTTTAATGGAATTCACCTATAACACCTGGCGGCAACCTACGACAGCACCTACCTCAATCTACGACAACCTACGACAGGTTGGAAAATTTTCCATCAGTCGCCTGTAGTCGCCCAAAAAATCACCTAAGTGGGACAGGCCCATTAGCTAGCAGCCCTATCCTTTTCTCAAGCATTGTGGCTCTCCTGAAATAATCAGAAAATTAAGTTAATCAGAAGATTATATTGTGAGCCATTCATACACCTCTTGAACATACATCAGCCAATCAGTCTGAAGGAGAGAAAGACACAAAATGCTGGAGCAACTCAGCGGGACAGACTGCATGTTGTTGTGTTAGAGAAGGAACTGCAGATGCTGGAAAATCGAGGTAGACAAAAATGCTGTAGAAACTCAGCGGGTGCAGCAGCATCTATGGAGCGAAGGAAATAGGCAACGTTTCGGGCCGAAACCCTTCTTCAGACTGAAAGCCACGAGAGATATAGACGATGATGGAACAATGAATGGAAGATTTGCATAAAAGTAATGATGATAAAGGAAACAGGCCATTGTTAGCTGTCTGTACGGTGGAAACGAGAAGCCGTTTGACCCGCTGAGTTACTCCAGCTTTTTGTGTCTATCCTTGGTTTAAACCAGCATCTGCAGTTCCTTCCCGACACAATCTGAAGAAGAGTCCTGACCATAAACATCATTTGTCCTTCACTCTCCACAGATGCTGCCTTACCTGCTGAGTTCCTCCCTCACTTTTTTACAAAAGCTATTGGCTTGAGTTCTGAAGAGAGATTGGATAGACTGGGTGTTTAAGAAGGAACTGCAGATGCTGGAAAATCGAATGTAAACAAAAAAGCTGGAGAAACTCAGCAGGTGAGGCCTCACCCTCTGAGTTTCTCCAGGACTGGGACTGCTTTCAGTGAATCAAAGTAGGCTGAAGGTGAGGGTTTGGAGTTATCAAACCATGAGCATCGAGAGTCCAGAGTTTTTATTGTCGCATGCCCTAAATCGGAACAATGAAATTCTTACTTGCAGCAACATAGATAAGCTGCTGTCTTTTTTTCTAGCGTAGGACATCTGAATCTCCGAGGGCGCAGTTTAAGTTTAGCGGGGAAAGATTTCACGTTAAACTCTGGGATCTGCTTTAAGTTTCACTTTTTCCCCCCTTATCATTACTCTGGTACAGACGGCTGTGGAGGCCAAGTCAATGGATATATTTAAGGCAGAGATAGGTAGATTCCTGAGTAGAACGGGTGTCAGTGGTTATGGGGAGAAGTTGCTTTCCATTCACCTTCGCCAAATAATATCACAGTCTCATGAAATGAGCTTGACTCGTTCTGCAACTTGAGTACTCTGTAAGTAAGTGTTACAAGTAACAACATGTTTTAAGTTGGAAAAGCATCTCTCCCTGAATTAGTGGACAACCAGCCACGAAATGTCTCCCCATAGTCCGCTGCTTGTGCTGGATACACAACAAATGATTTCTGTTGAAGCACAGGATGTTGGCTATTGCTCAAATAGGATTTTAAGAGCAGTGGTAATGTCCACACACAGAGTGCTCCGAACTTTAATCGCTCTTACTCTGGGGCCAACATTTTCAAGAGATTATTGACATTAAAGCTTGCAAGCCAACCCGTTTATATAATCCTGTTAGGAATCCAGTTTGTACCAGGTTCCGCTATCTCTTTTTATTTCAAACCTGCCTTTTTTTCCTTCAATTTTAAGCTAGGTGGTGAGGTGCTCAATCATCATTGGAAACTGAACCACAATACATTGAATTGTGCCAAGGCCTGTTGGATCTCGCGGTCGGTCGCTAACCGCTTTAACTCCCCTTCCCATTCCCACACTCACCTCTCTGTCCTGGGCCTCCTCCATTGTCAGAGCGAGGCCACACGCAAACTGGAGGAACAGCACCTCATATTTTATTTGGTTAGCGTGGCACGGTGGTGCAGCGATAGAATTATTAGGGCCATGAGGAGGATAGTGTTAGTGTGTGGGGGTAGTTGGTCGGCACCGACCCAGTGGGCCGAGAGGCCTGTTTCCGCGCTGTATCTCTGTAACTAAGAATACAATCAGAGGCTGAAGGAGGGTCCTGACCAGAAACGTCGCCTGTCCATTCCCTCCACGAGTGCTGCCTGACCCCCTCACTTCCTCCCAGCACTTTGTGTTTTGCTTTTAAGTCAGGATAAACTGTCTGGGGAAAGTCTCTCCCTCTCGGTTGACAAGAAAAACGTGACAAAACCGGCTTTGACCTCCCCACCGTCGAAGGGGTCTATCGTAGTCGCTGCCTCAAAAAGGCAGCCAAAATCATCAATGACCCACCCCATCCTGGCCACACACTCATCTCACCACTGCCATCAGGAAGAAGGTACAGGAGCCTGAAAACTGTAACGTCCAGGTTCAGGAACAGCCACTTCCCCACAGCCATCAGGCTATTAAACACAACAGCAAATAAGCTCTGAGCTCTGAACTACAAAAGACTATTATTATTGCACTATATTTGTTATTTATTGAACTTTTTCTTTTTTTCTCTTCCCCCGTTATGTACAATGTTTACATATTCACATATTGTGTTGTGCTGCAGCAAGTAAGAATTTCATTGTCCCATCCGGGACATATGACAATAAAACACTCTTGGTTTTGGGTTCTTGGCTCTTGTTTGGCCACTCCAGCCCATTCCACCGGCCCCAACACCTGCCGACTGCAGTAGCTGAGCAGGATCATCGATGCACATAGTACTTGATGTGTGGACCTACACTCCAATTCCCCCCCCCCCCCCCTTTCCTTTCCCCCTTCCCCTGTCCCCTTCCATCTATATCCCTTCCTCTGGCTCCATATTAAATGCCTCTTCTCCTAATCTCATTATCTACTCTGTTCTGAGAACGTGCAAACTCCACACAGGCAGCACCTGAGGTCAGGATCGAACCGGGGTCTCTGGCACTGTGAGGCTGCAGTTCTGCCACCATGCCGCCCAAAAACTGCTTGACAATAATCCGTTGAATTGTAAAATATAAAGTCATGAGTTTCAACATTTGGCAAACACTGTGTGATTAATACAATATATAATTGTGATAGTAATTGTAGTTTTAAGTTAGTTGTTTTGTGGGTAAAACTTCACGTGGCATTCTCAACATGCTCATCTTTGGTCGAAGCCTCATTCAAATATCCCTTTGTTCAAGTGTAGGAAGGAAGTGCAGGTGCTGGTTAAAACCGAAGATAGACACAAAGTGCTGGAGTAACTCAGCGGGACAGGCAGCATCCCTGGAGAGAAGGAATGGGTGACGTTTCGGGTCGAGACCCTTCTTCAGACCCTTCAGAACCTGAAGAAGGGTGTCGACCCAAATCGCCACCCATTCCTTCTCTCCAGAGATGCTGCCTGTCCCGCTGAGTTACTCCAGTATTTTGTGTCTACCCCTTTGTTCATTATGACTGGTTTGAATCATCTACACACAGCTTTGCTGCCTGCCGGCACAAGCTGGTGTATAACGATGGCATGTTTACTTCCAGAGGTACACAATAATTTTCTGTTCATCATTCATAATAACTAGTTTTGTAGAAATGAATCCACCCTTGCCAGGACTGGTTTGTTATTTCAATAGAGAGCCAGGCAGTCAGTTGGAGACATGGTTTGGCTGCAAACCATCAACAGATTTCATTATAGATGTACTTAAAACGTGTGGGAGAACAGGAGGCACAGCTGGCAGAGGCACTGCCTCTCGACGCCAGGGACACGGGTTCAATCCTGACCTCGGCTGTGTGGAGTTTGTGTGTGGAGTTTGCATGTTCTCCCTGTGACCGCGTGGGTTTCCTCCAGGTGCTTGTAAAACCCCTCCCACATCCCCAAGACTTGCGGGTTTGTAGGCCAATTGGCCCTCTGTGAAGAAACGTGCCCCTTGTGTGTGGAGTGGATGTGAAAGTGGGATAACATAGAACTAGTGTGAATGGGTGGGTGATCCATGGTCAGCGTGGGCTGAGTGGCCTGTTTCCCTGCTGTATCATACGTTCATATGTGATAGGAGCAGAATTAGGCCATTCCGCCCATCAATCGTGGCTGATCTATCTCTCCCTCCTAACCCCATTCTCCTGCCTTCTCCCCATAACCCCTGACACCCGTACTAATCAAGAATCTATCTGCTTCTTAAACAAAGCTAACTAAATGTAAATGAGTAAGCTCTCAATTGTTAGTTGATTTTGAACAATTAATAATATCCACAAAAAAAACACCATCTGTGATCTTAGAAGAAAACTCTTCCCGGGAGGTACCATGATGCTGCACTTGGGTGAAGCACAAAGTTGGCAGCAAGAAGATTATTTTCTCCTCTATCTAAGGATTCTGTCTGAAATCAGCTGAGTAAGTCTCAACAGCTTATGTTTAAACAATGCTTCAACACATCCTGTAATGCTATCTGGAAATGGACACAGAGTGCTGGAGTAACTCAGCGGGTCAGGCAGCATCTGTGGAGAACATGGATAGGTGACGTTTCACAGAGTGCTGGGGTAACTCAGTGGGTCAGGCAGCATCTGTGGAGAACATGGATAGGTGACGTTTCACAGAGTGCTGGAGTAACTCAGCGGGTCAGGCAGCATCTGTGGAGAACATGGATAGGTGACGTTTCACAGAGTGCTGGGGTAACTCAGTGGGTCAGGCAGCATCTGTGGAGCGAAGGAAATGGGCAACCTTTCGGGCCGAAACCCTGAAGGAAATAGGCAACGTTTCGGGCCGAAACCCGGAAGGGTTTCGGGCCGAAACGTTGCCTATTTCCTTCGCTCCATAGATGCTGCCAGAACATGGATAGGTGACGTTTCACAGAGTGCTGGAGTAACTCAGCGGGTCAGGCAGCATCTGTGGAGAACATGGATAGGTGACGTTTCACAGAGTGCTGGAGTAACTCAGCGGGTCAGGCAGCATCTGTGGAGAACATGGATAGGTGGTGAGGCTTTGTTTTGCGACGATCACCACCTATCCATGTTCTCCAGAGAGGCTGCCTGACCCGCTGAGTTACTCCAGCACTCTGGCCTTTTGTGTATCAACTAGCAGCTGCAGTTCTTTGTTTCCACGTGCACTTACGTACGTTGTCAATATGTTTGATCACAGTGCAAAATTGACCTTGCAACTTACCATTAATTAAGCATTTAAACCCAACTTTTGTCAAGCTTTTCTTGTCAACAGAGAGGGAGAGACTTTGCCCAGTCAGTTTATTCTGATTTTAAAGGAAAACACAAAGTGCTGGAGGAAGTGAGCGGTGTAAAATGGCTTGGTTCCTACACAGAGTCTTTTACTGATGGTTTATTATAATCACTAACACACACTATGCAATAGCTGTCCGTGGTCATCACTGGAGCTAGAGAGCGAGCTGGAGGTGGGAACCTTACAATTATAGGAGAGACAATGGGGAGTGGTTAGTAGTGGTGAGGTCACTAAGTTAAAGGAACATGCACTGATCTACATCCCTCCTCTTGGAAACAAAAACATGGCAATACACAGAGCGACCACGGCTCATACGCTAGGATTACAAACCGCGCTGGGAACAGTTAATCGTGTCATAACACAGCTAAGCGAGCTCCCCGTAACGGACAGGCGGCTTGACCAACCGGCCAGAGCGGGTGCGCAAACCGCATTCCCCCTCAACCGCAGGAGCAGAAGGGACAGAGTCAGGGAAAGAGGTGGGAGAGCCGTGCGGGGAACGAACCAGAGACGGAGGAGAACAGCGAGGCGAAACGGGCACGCAGGCAGGCAAGGCAGGGGAAAGAGGCTTGTGAGCGCGGGGCATAGAGAGCTGGGAGGGCAGTTTCCGCGACATGCGAGGAGTGACAGGGGCTGGCGGAGCCTCGGGCAGAATGGAAGGGATAGGTGGCTGAAACGGGTCCGCGGGAGGTGGAGGAGGCTCGTTGACGAGCAGGAGGTGCTGGCGTGACCGACGGTAGATAGCGCCCTCATAGTCGACGAGGTATGACCGGGGAAAGCCGGCATTACCAACCACTACGGCCAGCCTGTAGTGCCCGGAGGGGGACTGCATCCGAACCACCTGGCCCGGGAACAGGCAAGGAAGCGGCCGGGCCGACTTGTCAAAGGAGCGCTTCTGGATGGCTTTCCTCTCGATGATGCGCTCTGTGACAGCAGCAGGGTTCTGGACCGAGGGTTTGAGGGACTGTTGCGAGACAGGGAGAGGTGGTCTAGTGGTGCGGGACATGAGGCGTTGGGCAGGTGAACCGAGCGCGGGGTCGCGGGAAATGTTGCGGAGGTTGAGGAGGGCAAGGTAGAAGTCGGAATGTGAAAGGCGGCAGTGTTCCAGCAGCTCCTTGGCACTGCGGACGGCGCGTTCCGCAAGGCCGTTGCTCTGCGGATACTCAGGGCTGCTGGTGATGTGGCGAAAGTTCCAACGGGCAGCGAAGGCACGGAACTCGGCGCTGGAGAACTGGCTGCCGTTGTCCGATTGGACGGTCACCGGGGGTCCGAAGGTGCAAAAGTGGTGGCGAAGCTTCCCGATGACGGCGGCAGAGGTGATGGCAGGCAGCTGATCCACCTCAAACCAACTGGAGTATGAGTCCACCAGGACCAGGAAATGCTTGCCACGCCATTCGAAAAGGTCCGTGGCAATATACATCCACGGTAGCTCGGGGGCCGGCTGCTGCAGGAGGGGCTGGCGCTGCTGATGAGGCAGGAGACTGTTACAGGCAGCGCAAACGGAGACCCTGTCACGGATGTCCTGAGCCATACCTGGCCAGTAGAATTGGCTCTGGGTCTGGGACAAAGTGGCCTCCACCCCGGGGTGGCCGTTGTGTGCAGTTTGAAAATAGTTGATCCCGCAGAGCGGCCGGCACCACGACCTTGTGACCCTTCACCACCACGCCGTCATGTAGCACTAGTTCATCACGAACCAGGAAGTAGGGCACGGCACCAGCCGGCAGGGAAGAGCGTCGGTCAGGCCAACCACGGCGGATAACGTCCGCAAGTTATTGCAGGGCAGGATCATCAGCAGTGTGTTTGACCAGGGACTGCATCTGCTGGGATGGAACAATGTTAACATTCAGTACCATCAGGTCAGAGGATTCGTACGGGTGGCGGGCAACTGAAGGGAGCGGCGCACGGGACAATGTGTCGGCCAGAAACATATCTTTGCCCTTGCGGTACACAATCCTGAACGTGAAACGCTGGAGCTGTAGCATCATCCGCTGCAACCGGGAACAGGCGACATGGATAGGCTTATTCAGAATAGTGACCAGCGGCTGGTGGTCAGTCTCAATGGTGAAGGTGTTGCCCAGAATGTAATCCCTAAACTTGGAGCAGGCGAACACCACGGCAAGTAGCTCCTTCTCCATCTGTGCATAACGTTGCTCGGCAGGGGTCATGGTGCGAGAAGCGTAGGAGACAGGTAGCTGCAGGCCGTCATAAAGCTGCAGACATGCGGCACCGAGACCGAACTTAGAGGCATCACAAGTGAGGACAATTGGTCTGTGCAGATCGAAGAACTTGAGAGTCGGTGTGTGTGTGAGCTTGGACTTCAGAGCCACGAACGCCGACTGTTGATGCGGGAGCCAGACCCATGCGGAGTCCTTCTTGATCAGCTCCCTCAGGGGAGCACTCAGTTCGCTGAGGTCAGGTACGAACTTCCCCAGGTAATTGACCAGGCCCAGGAAGCGCTGCAGGCCGGGAACGTCAGTAGGAGCGGGCATCTCGGTGACTGCTGATGTTTTCTGGGGGTCAGGCTTTAAACCCCCCGCCGTGAAAACGTGACCAACGTAAGTGACTTCCGGGACCCGGAACCGACACTTCTTGGGGTTGAGCTTGAGATTGATTTTACGAGCCCTGTCCAGGACTTTTCGGAGGTGCAGGTCGTGCTCAGCGACGTCCCTCCCATACACCAGGATGTCATCCACGACGATAGCGCACGGCAACCCAGCGAACAGCTGTTCCATGGTGCGCTGGAAAACCTCACTAGCCGAGTTGATCCCAAACGGCATACGGAGGAAACGGAACCTGCCGAAAGGTGTGATGAAGGTGGTCAGGAATGAGGAACGTTCATCTAAAGGGATCTGCCAAAATGAGCTTTTGGCGTCTAAGACAGAGAAGACAGTGGCAGGACCGACCTGTGCAGCGACGTCCTCCACCGTCCGCATGGGGTAGTGCGGGCGCTTGATGGCCAGGTTCAGGTCCTTTGGGTTAATGCAGATCCGGATCTCGCTCTTATCCTTCTTGGCAGCGACAACCATGTTTGAGACCCACCTGGTGGGAGCGCTCACCTCCTTGAGGATGCCCATGGTCACCATATCACGCAAAGTAGATTCCACGCGGCCCTTCATAGCAAAGGAGACGCGGTGGGCCGGTCGAACCACCGGGTCGACACTCGGGTCGACAACGATTTTATAGTCACAGGGCAATTTGCCCAAAATGTCATCAAAACAGTCGGGGTATTCGCCCAGGGGGTCCATGGGGGCCTGCACCAGGTGAATTCCGCGGTGGAAAGAAACCAAGCCAAGGTCCTGGCACGCACGGGCGCCCAACAGGGTGACGTTGTCAGAATCCAGCAGGTGGAAGGTGAGGGGCCGAGAGATCTCAAGGACTGTGCAGATAAGCGTGGCCTTCCCCACTGGAACTAGAACTCCTCCCCCATAGACATGAAGGCGGGTGTCATCGGGAGTAACTATCTCCCCAGATCTTATCCGCTTGAAGAGGCTGACAGACATAACATTTGCAAAGGCACCAGTATCGACTTTGGCAGAGAATGAATGGCCATTCACAGTAACATGCACAGAGGGATCTGTTATCGTAGCAGGTGCACCCAAAAGCAAAAACACCGTTGAATCACCATGGGAGGAGCTCCTATCAAAGTCCGACTGGTACTGATAACCAAGCGCGCTATCAAGGTCTGCAAGGTTGTTTAAATTCCTCCTTGGAGCAGGGATCGGCTTATCACGGGACCAACAAGCCACCGAAAAGTGGTTCAGTTTGCCACAGGAATTACAAGTCTTACCCTGCGCGGGGCAAACGTTGAATTGGTGGAAAGAAAAATTACAATTGGGGCAACGGCGTGGGGTGACCTTAGCGGGCATTGCGGCGGGGTTTCGTCGTGGCGGACCAGCGTTCCGCCGGCGGCCAGCTGCACCGGTAAAGTTAATGTCCTGGGACACCGGTTGAGACACGGAGCTAACAGCAGAGGCCATACGAGCGGAATGCATAGCCTCCCTTAGTGTCAAATCAGATTTCATAAGGAGCTCGTCACGCAACTTAGCGTTCAGGAGACCATTGACCAGGACATCCCTGATCAATTCGTCCGTGGAGATTGTTTCAAGGCGACAGC
This sequence comes from Malacoraja senta, assembly GCA_038087875.1. Lineage (NCBI taxonomy): Eukaryota > Metazoa > Chordata > Chondrichthyes > Rajiformes > Rajidae > Malacoraja > Malacoraja senta. The sequence continues at coordinate 16,289 of JAXLNO010001015.1, forward strand.
GCCGAGCCATATGACGCAAAGAGGCAATAAAAGCGTCAATATGCTCGCCGGGATTCTGCCGCCTCTGGAAGAATTTAAAGCGTTCAATAATGTTATTGGTAAGGATATCACAGAGGGCAGTGAATTTATCGATGAGACATACCGGGTCCCGACGGTCTTCTCCGGGGGCGAAGTCGAATGAAGCATAGTGATCCATGGCCTCCGGGCCAGCGAGGTTGAGCAGCAGGTGAGCCTGCACAGCAGGGGTGGCATTAGGATGAGCGATGGCTGTGCAATGTTCAAAGTCGCGCTGGAACACAGTCCAGCGGTGGACAATGTCCGTGTCAAAGACCAATATGTCGGGTCGACGACAGGAATTGGACATAATGAAAACGGGGGGGAGACGTGAACAAATGGGAGAAAGCAAAGAATAAAAAGAAAAAACGATAAACAGGAGACGCGAGTCTACCACTGTGACACCATGTAAAATGACTTGGTTCCTACACAGAGTCTTTTACTGATGGTTTATTATAATCACTAACACACACTATGCAATAGCTGTCCGTGGTCATCACTGGAGCTAGAGAGAGGGCTGGAGGTGGGGACCTTACAATTATATGAGAGACAATGGGGAGTGGTTAGTAGTGGTGAGGTCACTAAGTTAAAGGAACATGTACTGATCTACAAGCCGGTCAGGCAGCATTCGTGGAGGGAATGGACAGGCGACGTTTCTGGTCAGGACCTTCCTTCTATTGTCTGAGATCACGTTAAGCGCGACTATCCAAGCTCTGCTATTTTTTTCAAAGAGGATGGAACAGATGTAAGGTTATAAGCTTTTACGACTTCCAAAAATGTACCCAAGTGGACTGTGTTATGATTGATACTTAGATTTTCTTCTTCCTTGTAACTCAAGTTAATGTATTTGCACTGGATCTCAAGGGTAATTTAGCTGTGATTGGCTGTGGAGGGTTTATAGAAAGTAAGCGTTTGCACAACGTTGAGATAAAATCCATTGAACAGAGCAATTTAAAAAATGCAAGAATAAGTGAGGCCAAGATGGAACTGAGCCTTGTTGTTGGACACAGAATGCTGGAGTAACTCAGCGGGACAGGCAGCATCTCTGGAGGGAAGGAATGGGTGACGTTTCGGTTTAAACCAGCATCTCTGGGGGGAAGGAATGGGTGACGTATTTTACAGCATTTTCTTGCATAGAGGGACATTTGTGGCTGCTTCAGAAATGGGAGTGGAGTTTCGGGAGAGATAGGGAATCCTAAAGAGGAAGACTGCGGGAATGATTGAACAGGTTTGTATTAAGCTGCCTTTGAAGCAGGAGCAAGAATCAGCAAGGCAAAGTAACAGAGGGAGAGTTACAAAGAGCAGGAACACTGCGACTGGGAGAGTGGCACCAATTATGGAGCAGATCACAGACACAGACACAGACACAGACACAGACACAGACACAGACACAGACACAGACACAGACACAGTCACAGTCACAGACACAGTCACAGTCACAGACACAGACACAGACACAGTCACAGACACAGTCACAGACACAATCACAGACACAGTCACAGACACAGTCACAGTCACAGACACAGACACAATCACAGACACAGTCACAGACACAGTCACAGACACAGACACAGACACAGACACAGACACAATCACAGTCACAGTCACAGTCACATTCACAGACACAGTCACAGACACAGTCACAATCACAGACACAGTCACAGACACAGACACAGACACAGATACAGACACAGTCACAGACACAGACACAGACACAGACACAATCACAGACACAGACACAGACACAATCACAGTCACAGTCACAGTCACAGACACAGTCACAGACACAGACACAGACACAGACACAGACACAATCACAGACACAGACACAGACACAGTCACAGACACAGTCACAGACACAGTCACAGACACAGACACAGACACATACACAGTCACAGTCACATTCACAGACAGACACAGACACAGACACAGACACAGTCACAGACACAGACACAGTCACAGACACAGTCACAGTCACAGTCACAGTCACAGTCACAGTCACAGACACAGTCACAGACACAGTCACAGACACAGACACAGTCACATTCACAGACACAGACACAGTCACAGACACAGACACAGACACAGACACAGACACAGTCACAGTCACAGTCACAGACACAGTCACATTCATAGACACAGTCACAGACACAATCACAGACACAGACACAGACACAGTCACATTCATAGACACAGTCACAGACACAATCACAGTCACAGACACAATCACAGACACAGACACAGACACAGTCACAGACACATTCATACTTTATTAGCCAGGTATGTTTTGCAACGTACGAGGAATTTCATTTGCCAAGTCAGTCATACAAAATGAAAAGCAATGGTACACACAAAGTACATTTTAGCATGGAGTTAACATTTTAACATCATGCTAGTTTGGATGGAGAAATGGTACTTGTTTCATGCCCAACATATGGAAAAATAAATCAAAACAAAATAGCATTCAGTTTGAAGGACAACGGTGGAATTATATTAAAAAAAAGAAAAAAAAAGGAATAATGGCAAATACCAACAAATTTAGTCTGAAGAAGGGTCTTGACCCAAAACGTCACCTATTCCTTCGCTCCATAGATGCTGCCTCACCCGCTGAGTTTCTCCAGCATTTTTGTCTACCAACATATTTACATAGAACAGTACAGCACTATCGAAATGTGTTGGCATTTTCCTTTATTCCTAGCATTTATTTATTTATTTTTATAATTCCATCGTTGTCCTTCAAACTGAACGTCATTTTGTTTTGATTTCCATTTTCTACAGCACAGTAACAGGCCGCTCGGCCCACAATGTGCATACTGTACATGACGCTAGGTTCCACTAACCTCCTCTGCCTGCATGTCATCCGTGTCCCTCCATTCCCTGCATAACCACCAGCCTATCTAAAAGATGATCTAAATGCACCCTATCGTAGTTGACGTCACCTATTCCTTTTCTCCAGGGACGCTGCCTGTCCCGCTGAGTGTCTGGTCTGTCTTCGGTTCAAACCAGCATCTGCAGTTCCTCGAAGGGAGACACAAAATGCTGGAGTAACTCAGCGGATGAGGCAGCATCTCTGGAGAGAAGGAATGGGCGACGTTTCGGGTCGAGACCCTTCTTCAGAACCTTCTGCAGTTCCCCCCTACATACTCCCATCATATTTGCCTCCACCACCACCACTCCTGGCAGCGTGTTCCAGGCATCCGACGTCTGTGTGTAAAAACCTGCCACGCACATCGCCATAAAATTTAGTTCTGAATTCTTGAGTCCAAAGAGTGAAATAAAACAATTGTCCGTCAATATTATTTTAATTCTTAGATCTGTCTAGTTTATCCCGACTTGGAATTAACTGATGAACTTTGTTAATGAATGCAATCCCGTTTGAATGGGGATACTAATCCCAGTATCTGTATCCCAATACAAATACTGGGATGTGTTTTAGTTTTAGTTTTTTAGTTTTAGAGATACAGCACGGAAACAGGCCCTTCGGCCCACCGGTTCCACGCTGACCAGCGATCCCCGCTCATTAACACTAACCCTGCACACACTAGGGACAATTTTTACATTCATACCAAGCTAATTAACCTGCAAACCTGCACGTCTTTGGAGTGTGGGAGGGAACCGAAGATCTCGGAGAAAACCCACGCAGGTCACGGGGAGAACATGCAAACTCCGTACAGACAGCGCCCGTAGTCGGGATGGAACCTGGGTCTCCGGCGCTGTGAGGCAGCAACTCTACCGCTGCCCGAATCTGCAGGTTTTTGAGGAGGTGGCGGAGAGCTCTGTATCAACAGGTGTGAATATTCATTACCCCATGAACTAGGTTAGCACCTTCAGCATAGTCTAGCTTAGTTTAGAGATACAGCGCGGAAACAGGCCCTTCGGCCCATCGATTCCGCACCGACCAGCGATCCCCGCACATTAACGCTGCCCTACACACACATGGGACAATTCACACTTATACCAAGCCTGTACGTCTTCTGGAGTGCCGATGGTGTATACATTCCTACTTCTGACCCTGTGATTGAAGGAATGTACACTGAAGTAGCTGAAGGTAGTTGATCCTGGGACTCTGCCCTACATAACTACACAGTGCATTGCTTTGTTTACAGATAGAGCATTGAAACAGGCCCTTTGGCCCACCAAGTCTACACTGACCAGCGATCACCCACTCACACCAGTTCTATGCTATCCCACTTTCACATCCTCTCCCTACACACCAGGGACAATTTTACAGAGGCCCAATTAACCTACAAAACCTTGGGGTGTAGGGGGAAACCGGAGCACCCAGAATAAACCCACACGGTCACAGGGAGAACATGCAAACTCCGTACTGACAGCACCCGAGGTCAGGATCGGACCCGGGTCTCCGGCGCTGTGAGGCAACAGCTCATCTTGAGTGTTATCAGCATGATAGCGTGAGATCGGATCCTACTGAAAAATCTCCATGTTTCTTTAGCCTGAAGGTGGTGAATCTGTGGAATTCATTGCCACAGACAGTTGTGGAGGACAAGTCATTGGGTGTTTTTAAAGCCGAGACTGACAGGTTCTTGTGTAGGGAGGAATCGCAGGTGCTGGTTTAAACCGAAGATAGACACAAAATGCTGGAGAAACTCAGCGGGACAGGCACCATCTCTGGAGATCCTTCTCTTCAGACATGCTGCCTTTCCCGCTGTTATTCCAGCATTTTGTGTCTATTGAGAGGTTCCTGATTTGTAATGGCGTCAAAGGCAACGAGGAGAAGGTAGGAGAATGGGTTTGAGAGGGAAAGATAGATCAGCCATGATTGAGGAGTTGGCGGTGAGCTCTGTATCAACAGGTGTGAATATTCATTACCCCATGAACTAGGTTCATGGGCCTAATGGCCTAGTTCAGCTCCTGTGTCCTATGACATGACTCAATATACTAATGAAGGAACCAAATGCAGAACCAGTGGAATCTCCACACGATCGGAGTTTTCATGTTTTACTGAAGATGACGGTTTGAAGAGATGGGCGATCTAACTCCATCTGAAGATACCAAGATGCTTTGTACAAACATCAGCTGCCGTCAGTTGTCCTTAAGCTGTTGTTACGTTTTATTGTGGAGGAAAGAACTGCAAGTGCTGGTTTAAATCAAAGGTAGACACAGAATGCTGGAGTAACTCAGCGGGACAGGCAGCATCTCTGGAGAGAAGGGATGGGTCTCGACGTTTCGGGTCGAGACCCTTCTTCAGACTGATGTCAGGGGAGTTACGTTTTATTATTGGTTATAACTAAAGATTTTCATATTGGAGGAGACTTCCAAGGTTTTCCTAGTTTATATAAGGGCGTGAAACTGATAGAGTGAGTCGGACATCTTGCGATGCAGTAGAATGGGACTTTGATGTGTCGTGGCTACATCTGCTGTAAGCCGCAGTTTAAGAGCAGCTGTGGATTTTCTTTAATCTGATGTATCCGGACTACATAGCTGATATTTCATAACATACTTCATCATAGCTTGCACGAGAGACTCTTGGTGATCTGATGGAGCAAACTGGGTAGTAATTATGTAGCATAAAGGACACGGCCTGAAGTTTCAATATTTCTTAATCAACATGTCTGAGACAGCTCCTTTCAGGTCATTGCGACATGCCAGCTTTAGCCTGCATCCTTCCCCAATGTCTTTTACAAATCCCAACATCTGACCCATTAAAAGCAGCAGATTATAAATACTTCCCGGTAATTCACAGTCCATTGATAATCAGACGTTGCTTTTATCTCTATTCTGATAAATCACAAAACCCTTTTGTCTAATAATGTAAGTTAGCCTCTAGTTATAAATTACACCAGCAAAACCAGGATGTTTGAATAATAAACGCAATTTCTTGTGTATCAACTGACAAGTCTGACTTTTGCTTTGGAACTAAGTGCCAGAGTTCTTTGTAATATTTATTCATACGATAGGGGCTGTTAATTATTAAACTGACCGACTTTTTTGGAATATGATTTTTTTCTCTCTCGTAAGAATGAACCAATTAGGTGTTGTCTCTTTGGCATTGACTCAAACTTTGTGTATCTGCTGAGACAAGAGATTTCCTGTTGTTCACATATATTTCCAGTTAGATCTGCATTAACAAAGTACAAAGAGGTGTGGGGAACTTACTCTGGTAAATGGGAGAGATTCCCTACAGCCACCAGGCTATTCAACACTACAACCAAATAAGCTCTGAACTACATAGACTTGGGGGCATTGGCTTTGTCTTTGCACTATTATTGTTTGTTTGTTTTTATGTGGGTGGGTGTGTGTATATAAATATATAAAAACATATATATTTATTGATGTGTGTGTGTATATATTTATACACACACACACACACACACACACACACACACGCACGCACGCACGCACACACACACACACACACACACACACACACTACACAAACTACACACACACACACACACACACACTACACACACGCACACACACACACACGCACACACGCACACACACACGCACACACTACACACACGCACACACACACCCACACGCACATGCACACACACACGCACACACTACACACACACTACACACACACACACACACACTACACACACTACACACACGCACACACACACACACACACACACGCACACACACACACGCACACACGCACACACGCACACACACGCACGCACGCACGCACACACACACGCACGCACTCACATGCACACACACACACACATACATATATCATATATATATATATAAATGTATATATATGTATATGATGTATGTGTGGGGTGGGGGGGTGAAACATGATTTTTGTCTCTTCCTTCGGGGGAATGCGACTTTTTCTTGTCGTATCCCCCTTCTCTGCCTCCGTCTGCGCCGAGGCCTAATGGCGGAGCTGCCGGCCTCGAACTCCAACTGCGACCGACCGACTGACCTCGAGGCTCCGGAGGCAGATCCAGGACTTACCAGCGCGGGGCTGGCCGGCTTCGGGGCTGCGGTGGCGTTCCGGCGGTGGCGACCGAGGACACTGGTGGCGACCTGAATCCGGAGGCTCGGCCGCGGTCCCGGTGGACGACATCGTCGGGAGCTCGCAGGTCACAGGTGGGTGACCTGTTTTTTTGGAGCTCCCGCAACTACAGCTGCATCCGCTGGACTGGAGGGCGGCAGCTTCGGCAGCTTCGACCACCCCGGGCTGCGGAGTTTGAACCGGCCCGTCGCGGACGGAGCACGGATTCAGCCGCGGGATTGACTTACCATCACCCGGTGGGGTCACAACATCAGAAGCCTGGATCGCCTCAGCGCAGAGGAAGAACAAAAGCGGGAACAGACAGAGACTTTAAGACTTTTGCCTCCATCACAGTGAGGAGGTGCCTGGTGAACTCACTGTGGTGGATGTTAATTTGTGTTTATTGTGTGTTTTGTTATTTATTATATGTATGACTGCAGGCAACGAAATTTAGTTCAGACCGAAAGGTCTGAATGACAAATAAAGGAATCTCTAATCTCTATATATGTATATATGTTTATTATAGATATGTATATTATATATATATATATTATATATGTGTGTATATATATATATATGTATATGCATATGTATGTATGTATATATATATGTATGTATATATATTATATATATGTATTATATATATACACATATATATATGTGTGTGTGTATAAATATATGTATATATATATATATAACTAAGTAGTTGTACCAGCTTCAAAGTCGTCTTGTTGAGTCTCATTGTCTGTAACTCATTCTCACCTCGCCCACAGCAAACAACGGCCTGTTCCTTTATCATCGTTACTTTTTTGCATATCTTTCATTCATCTATATTACTAAAAGTCTAATCTTGACCACTTCCTGTTGTTCTGTATATTGATTTTACAAAAAATGCTGCCACTTACGGATTTGATTTTTGGCCATCTTACTCAGAGTCCCCCTCCGCTGCGCAAGACAAGAGGGTTTTTTCCCATCTATGAAAAATAAAAGAGTTATTAGTGTTTAAAAAATGTTGAGATTCTCTCTCCTGAAGGCCACGTCCCTTCTGGAGGGACTTTAAAACCCGGAAGTGTTGAGTGTCTCAGTCAGTCTCTGCAAGATGGGGGAGCGAGAGGGTTACGTCTCTCAGTCTGAGCTGTGAATAACACTGAACACATGTCCACTAAACTGTGAGTGGTTTTACTGACCTGTCAGTGCCCTTAATGTGGTTTGAAAATATAGTTTGGAAATGCTAAAGCTGTGTTGCATTTGGTTTGGAAATGCTAAAGTTGTGTTGCCTAATTAAACTTGCCTTGCCTAAATAAATTTGCCTTGCCTAATTAAAGTTGCCTTGCCTTCTATATAATTAAAGGACTAATCTTGACCACTTCCTGTTTGCGCTTTATATTGATTTTAGAAAAAACGCTACTACTTTTTGGCCATCTTGCTTAGAGTCCCCCTCAGCTCATCAGGTGCCGAGGATTTTTCCCATCGATGAAAAATAAAAGAGTTATTAGTGTTTTAAAAATGTTGAGATTCTCTCTCCTGTCAATCACGCCACGAAGGCCACGCCCCTTCTGGTGGGAGGGGGGGAAGGATTATAAAACCCAGAAGTGTGGCCGTGGCTCAGTTTCTGCAAGATGGAGGAGGGAGAGGTCACGACTCGCTGTCTTTAGTGGCCTTGCACCCAGCTTGAAGTTGTATGAAACTGCACTTGAATTTGTTGGCCTTGCACCCTGCTTGAAGTGGTATGAAACTGCACTTGAATATGGTGGCCTTGCACCCTGCTTGAAGTGGTATGAAACTGCACTTGAATTTGGTGGCCTTGCACCCTGCTTGAAATGGAATTTCAAGGAATAGCCGTGAGTCAACTGCCAGCCCACCAGCCATGAGTGAGTGAGCTGCCAGCACAACAGGCTTGAGTGACTGAGCCGCCAGCCCAAGAATCCATTCGGCCCACAATGTCCATACTAGCCCTCTGGAAACCAGTCCCTTCAGCCCACAATACCGATACTAGCACTCCAGAAAGCCCCCCCCCCCCAATTGCCACCAATATTGGAATTGGTGGAGAGGTGGTATATTGCGTTGGGGGACCAGCCCCCCCCCCCCCCGTGTGATGCTGGGACCCAACTGGTCCCATTTAGTCTAGTTTGTTCTAAATCTCTCTATCACCCATTTCCCTCTCCCCTGACTCTCAGTCTGAAGAAGGGTCTCGACCCAAAAAACGTCACCCATTCCTTCTCTCCAGAGATGCTGCCTGTCCCGCTGAGTTACTCCAGCATTTTGTGTCTATACACACTGAACTTTTTTTCTGGTTTAATATATAGTTTCCAGTGTACTATGTTTCCATATTCTGTTGTGCTGCTGCAAGCAAGAATAATAATAATAATAATAATAATGGATTTTATTTACGGGCGCCTTATACCGAGGTCTCAAGGACACCTTACAGAGATTTATAGGAAACATATAATCAGAATTTAAAAAAAATAGGTTATAAAGACCAATACATAAATCAGGGACAGAATTCCTTCCAAAAACACAAAAAAGAAAATCAGAAGCACAAATTTGAGGAGAGAGCAGCGGCAATTTAACGCCAGCGTCCACTCTCCCCTCCGACTACCATCCTGAACACAGACTAACAAATATAATTACAAACAATTACATACAAAAATCATCCCCCCACAATGATTTCCACTGTGGGGGAAGGCACAATTTCCAGTCCCCAGCCCCAGTTCACCCAAGAAAGTCAGGCCAAATGAGGCCCCCGCTATTGCCTCTACGGAGGCCCGATGATCCTAGCCGTTCTCGCCGGGTGATGTAGCCCCGGCGTCGGGAGAGTCCTCCAGCAGCTGGGCCACCTGGAACGGCCGCATCCCTCACCGGAGGCCGCAACAATGTCATTGTTCTATCTGGGACATATTACAATAAAATACTTGATTCATGGGGCAGCTAATGAAAGTAAATATATACTGTGGAGATATAAGTTCAGAGACTTACTTGAAACATAGATTGGTTTCTGCTTGTGGCATGAGCATTCTATTTTCCATATGACAGATAAAAGATAGAGGAGAAAGTTGCGAGAAGACTTGTTGACAGAACTGGAAGTATGTGCTATCAGAAAGGCTTGGAGAGGCGTTGGATATTTGCCCTGGAAAGGAGCCTAATGCGATGACGATGGAAAAACTGTTTTCAATTGAGAGAGATACGGAACAACATGGAATTAATAAATGATAGCCACCGAGAGATCAAAAAGAGTTTAGAATAAATTTCCTTACAGTGCTAACAATGCAAAATGTGCTGGCATGTTGAATGATTGAAGCAGACAATAGTGTACAGTTTTGATCAGGACTTTATTCCTTTGAGTGCAGGAGGCTGAAGGGTGATCTTATAGAGGTGTGTAAGATCATGAGGGGAAGAGATAAGGTCTTTTACCCACAGTATCTTTACTCAGAGTCTTTGACTGATAAACTAAACTGGAGACTAGGAGGTTCAAGTACCAGAGGACATTGGTTTAACGTGAGTGGGGAAAGATTTAATAGAAATCTAAGTGGCAACGTTTTCACACAGAGGGTGGTGGGTGTATGAAACGAACAGTCAGAGGAGATAGATGAGGCAGGTACTGTAACAACATTTATAAGTCATTTGTGGTGAATCTCTGGAACTCTCTGCCACAGAAGGTAGTTGAGGCCAGTTCATTGGCTATATTTAAGAGGGAGTTAGATGTGGCCCTTGTGGCTAAAGGGATCAGGGGGTATGGAGAGAAGGCAGGTACAGGATACTGAGTTGGGTGATCAGCCATGATCATATTGAATGGCGGTGCAGGCTCGAAGGGCCGAATGGCCTACTCCTGCACCTATTGTCTATGTTTCTATGTTTCTATGTTTGGACTGTGCATGGATTGGAAATGTTTTTGTGAAATACTAGACCAAGTGCAGACCCACCAACGAACCCAATCCCGAGCCGTAGCCCCCAATTGCACTTGCCCTCCCCCCACTGTGAGGCAAAAAGTTCAGAGTGTTCCTGTTAAGCCATCGTGACATCATCAGTTGAAGCCGGTCACTTTAAATTCAAGGTATTTCGATTTTTTTAAACATATGGGCCAAGCGTGAGCAGGTGGGACTAGTGTAGATGGAGCCTCTTGGTCGACATAGGCAGGTTGGGCCAAAGGGCCTGTTTCCGTGCTGTTTGAATATGACTATTATTAAAAGGTATTAAAGGAGAACTGTTCTTTATACAAAGGAGACCAGGAAGGAGGAGAAGGAAGGGAGGATGTTCAGATGTTTTATTTACCATTTTCCCAACCGATCCTGCCATCTTCAAAGACTTCTAAAGGCCTCCAGGATGGAAGCAGACCCTTTGGCCAATTGAGTACCTACTTTAATATTTAAGATATTAGGTGTAGGAAAGAACTGCAGATGCTGGTTTAAACCGAAGATAGACACAAACAGCTGGATCAACTCAACACCACAGGCGGAAGAATGGTCTCAACCCGAAACATCACCCATTCCTTCTTTGAGATATTAGGGTCCTTCTTTAATATTTAAGAAGGAACTGCAGATGCTGGAAAAATCAAAGGTAGACAAAAATGCTGGAGAAACTCAGCGGGTGAGGCAGCATCTATGGAGCGAAGGAATAGGATCACCTATTAGATGCTGTATCACCCGCTAAGTTTCTCCAGCATTTTTGTCTACCTTCGATTTTACGTTGTTGGGAATGGGCAGAGATTTCTCCTGGATTGATCACACACGTGGATGTAGATATACAGCTGCTCTACATCGGTGAGACCAAGCGCAGGCTTGGCGATCGCTTCGCCCAACACCTCCGCTCAGTTCGCATTCACCAACCTGATCTCCCAGTGGCTCAGCACTTCAAGTCCCCCTCCCATTATGAACCCGACCTTTCTGTCCTGGGCCTCCTCCATGGCCAGAGTGAGTCCCACCGTAAATTGGAGGAGCAGCACCATGGGCATTTCGCTTGGGTAGTTTACACCCCAGCGGTATGAACATTGACTTCTCCAATTTCAGGTAGTCCTTGCTTTCTCCCTCCTTCCCCTTCCCTTCCCAGCTCTCCCACAGCCCACTGTCTCCGCCTCTTCCTTTCTTCTTCCCGCCCCCCCTCCCCCACCCCCACATTATTCTGGAGAAGGGTCTCGACTCGAAACGTCACCTATTCCTTCTCTCCATAGATGCTGCCTCACCCGCTGAGTTTCTCCAGCATTTTCGTCTACCTTCTTTAATATTTAAAGTCATTTAGAGGTGATTTAATTTAATATTTAAAGTCATTTAGGGGTGGTTTTGATGACCTTCATGTGAAACGACCACAAACTGTGTTTGGATTACAGCCTGGTGCCTTGAGTGATGGGATGCAATAAGTAACAAAATACTCAGTTTGGAGAGGAACCCTGACATTTATCCCTGCAGCAATGGGCCAGTTTAAAGAGATATGTAAAGGAAACCTATCACTTGAACCTTTGATCAAAGGACAGGCTACCTGCCTCCACCCAGCAGGCTATTAACACACACGTACGATCCGCTTCAAACTGTGACAATACACTGCTAACTATTCCAAGGTTGCCTTTTTACCCCGATAGCAAGTATGTAGATATTTAAGATCTTCCCGATACACGAGTGTGAATACAAGGAGTACGCATGTTAATTTTAAACCATCATTTACACTTCAAAGTTTTTGATTTTCCCCCCCATGAATTCTTTAACGGTGGAACCTATTTAGAATCATACTCCCCCCACACTTGACTTTCAATTTATTGAATGCTTAAATGTCATATTCACCTCTTATTCGCAAGTTGGGAAATTAGCAAAATCGGAGTTAACATGGATAACTATAGATCTGTATGTAAAGTATTTTAATTTACATAAATCATCAAAATTCTGAAGGGCGAGAACTTTTAACTAAAGTTTTTTAACTAAAGAATAAATATTCTGAACATAGAGCAGTACAGCACAGGAACAGGCCCTTCGGCCCACAATGTCCGTGCCCAACATGACGCCTAGTTGAACTACTCTCCTCTGGCTGCACGTGATCCATGTCCCTCCATTCCCTGCATATCCATTGCTTATCTAAAAGTCTCTTCAATGCCACTATCGTATCTGCCTCCACCACCACCCATGACAGTGCGTTCCAGGCACCCACCAATCTCGTGGTTTAATAAACTAGCCCCTCACTCCTCCCTTAAAGGTTATCTCTCTCACCTTAAAGCTACGCCTTCTAAACATTTCCACAAAGGGGGGGAGATTCTGATTGTCTATCCAATCAGAGCCTTCCCCTTCTAACAGGTCTCTCCTCAGCCTCTGATGTTCAGGCAAACTCAATGCAAGTTTGTGCAACCTCTCCTCATAGATAATCCAGGCAGCATTCTGGTAAGCCTCCTCTGCACCCTCTCCAATGCCTCGACATCCTTCCAGAACAGCCTGACCAAAGTTCTACGTAGCTGCATCCCACGTGAAATGTGAAACAAACTCTTATCATTTTCTATGAAAGTAAGCATGCAGGTACAGCAGGCAGTGAAGAAAGCCAATGGCATGTTGGCCTTCATAATAAGAGGAATCGAATATAGGAGCAAAGAGGTCCTTCTGCAGTTGTACAGAGCCCTAGTGAGACCACACCTGGAGTATTGTGTGCTGTTTTGGTCCCCTAATTTGATGAAGGACATTCTTGCTATTGAGGGAGTGCAGCGTAGGTTTACAAGGTTAATTCCCGGGATGGCGGGACTGTCATATGCTGAGAGAATGTAGCGGCTGGGCTTGTACACTCTGGAGTTTAGAAGGATGAGAGGGAATCTCATTGAAACATATAAGATTGTTAAGGGCTTGGACACGCTAGAGGCAGGAAACATGTTCCCGATGTTGGGGGAGTCCAGAACCAGGGGCCACAGTTTAAGAATAAGGAGTAAGCCATTTAGAACGGAGATGAGGAAACACTTTTTCTCCCAGAGAGTGGTGAGTCTGTGGAATTCTCTGCCTCGGAGGGCAGTGGAGGCAAGTTCTCTGAATGCTTTCAAGAGAGAGCTTGATAGGGCTCTTAAAAATAGCGGAGTCAGGGGATAAGGGGAGAAGGCAGGAACGGGGTACTGATTGGGGATGATCAGCCATGATCACATTGAATGGCGGTGCTGGCTCGAAGGGCCGAATGGCCTACTGCTGCACCTATTGTCTAATGTCTATTGCCTATTGTCTAAATTCTGTAAATATTGCGTTTTGACCACCCACTCACAGCCAACAACAACAAACAACTACTTAGCCTTCTATTAACTCTGTAGGTCACGAAAGGTCGCCTATCCATGTTCTCCAGAGATACTAAGTTTGAATTGGATGAATTTCATCCCATGAATAAAGTCCCCTGCCCCGACATGGCGAAACACCTCAAAAATCAGGCTGCTTGTGGTAATATGTTTCACGGTCTCCGTTAGTGAGTGGATGCAGTTCATAGAGCCATAGAGTGATACAATGTGGAAACAAGCCCTTCGGCCCAACTTGCCCACGTCGGCCAACATGTCCCATCTACACAAGTCCTACCTGCCGCGTTTGGCCCATATCACCCATATTCCATCAGTTTAATTCTGGGTGGTGTGAGGGTGATTTTTCAATGAAATGAGAGAATGATAGCAGTGTAATAGAGGAGAGGATATGGGTTACTGCAGAACACAGACACCTGGAGAAATCCACTTATGGACAGTCCTCAGGAATGGAGCCCTTACATCATCCCTGGACACCCTGTGTTAGTTAGTTAGTCAGCTTTCTGATCTTATGATGGATGGACGGACCTTGGACCCAGACCAAGTCCTGAACATTGACCTGATGTTGAAATGAAATCATTTTTAACAAATCCTATATTCATTTGGAAGAGATAGTCTCCAGTGAGAACCAATGCTTTCCCATTAATCTGTTGATTTCAATGTCACCAAAGCTTCTTGACACTACATTGGCCAGCTGTTGCATGAACATCATGGACAACCACTCATTGTGGAGTTTAGATCTTCTGCACAGCGGCACGGTGCGCATTACAGCGCTTTCAGCACCAGAGACGCCGGTTCGATCCCGACCGCGGGCGCTGTCTGTATGGAGTTTGCACGTTCTCCCCCGTGACCCACGCTGGTTTTCTACGAGATCTTCGGTTTCCTCCCACACTCCAAAGACGTACAGGTTTGGCGGTTAATTGGCTTGTTATGTGTAAATTGTCCCTAGTATGTGTAGGGTGGTGTTAATGTGCGGGGATCGCTGGTCGGCGCTTCCACCCTGTATCTCTAAACTAAACCAGTATTTGGGCCAAGATGTTAATGATTTACTGGATCCAAGAACATTGGGTGTGGGAATCCAAGCTGAATGTCATTGTATTGGTGAGTCAAAGTCACTTGATAGCTTTGTCAAGCTCATTGTGATGAATGGCATTATATAAAGAATGCAGTAACTATTGGACAACACAGCCAACTTGCCTCGGGAACCCATAATACATTAAGAATTTATTTTTGGATTTAAATCTGAGGATTTAAACTGTCATGAAATGAGGGTAATATTTCAGCTCCTTATTATTATACAGTAGTTAGTACTTAAAGCTGTCCCAATGATGTAAGTGATTTAATAAGGGCATCATGTTCCCATGGATAGTGTGTGATTTCAGTGCCCAGTAATTAGTTCCTCAATGTATAAGTGCCATTTAAACAAAAAAATTAAACTTCCATGTATTCTGAGCAAGGTTGCGTTAAATGCAAACTTCGTCAAAGGCTGCCAAAGTCCATGACAAAGAATCAGTTTAGGATTTCTATTACAATGTCCCACTCCTGAAGTGGGAATATCTGCAGAATAAATGGATGTTTTTTTTTCTCTTTTGAAAGTTTCCAGTTTTTGCAACATTTCAAACATCATGAGTAGCTCTGCTCAATACCGAACATATTTCCTCATATAATTAATCGGTATTAAATGTTCACCAATTTAACATTGTTTGATCTTGCATAATGTTTCAGTAAATGCTGATAAGGAACAACACTTACACTGTGCCGCTCTGAAGCATTGGCTGAAAAATACAACATGGAAAGTTGCCTTTCGCCCCACCGAGTCCACAACGACCAACGATCACCCACTCACACAAGTTCTTTCTCATCCACTCCTCACACACTAGGGGGGCAATTTACAGATGGCCAATTAGCCTACAAACTTGTTTAAGAAGTAACTGCAGATGCTGGAAAATCGAAGGTAGACAAAAAATGCTGGAGAAACTCAGCGGGTGAGGCAGAGTCTGAAGAAGGGTCTCGACCCGAAACGTTGCCTATCTCCTTCGCTCCATAGATGCTGCTGCACCCGCTGAGTTTCTCCAGCATTTTTGTCAACCTACAAACTTGCAGCTCTTTGGGATGTGGAAGGAAACCAGAGCACCTGTAGGAAACCCACGCGGTCACAGAGAGAACGTGCAAACTCCACACAGGCAGCCCCCGAGGTCTCTGGTGCTTTGAGGCAGCAGCCCTACCCGCTGCATCACTGACCATTTAAAGCTAATTTATTTTTCCACAGGCATTCCTTGCTGTAGTGTTTACCCATCGCTCTTTTATATATATTTAACAATTGAGAACACTCAATATCTTCAAGTCAATCAATTTTGAAAAATTATATGTTTACTCAAATGAAAGGTTTAGACAGCCGGCCTTAATAATCGTGTGATAGGCACATGGTTTTCAAAGCAGTTCAATCACTTGCATTTATTTGACCTACCCACCCAATATCGTGCTATCCTAATTGACAAATATTACCTAGACTTATGTTGTATTGGTGTAACACAAGCGATAAGTGAGTTAATGTTTACTTTTTAAAAGAGGAAAGAGTATTTTTAGTTAAGGATGTTTATAAATGTATTGCAAGTGACATTTCCATTTAA
>JAXLNO010001015.1:33379-84039 GCA_038087875.1 Malacoraja senta
TGATGCCAAGTTAAACTAATCTCCTCTGCCTGCACGTGATCCATATCCCTCCATCCCCTGCATATCCACGTGGAGAACATGGATAGGTGATGATCATGCTGAAGAGGGGTCCCGATCTGAAATGCACTTATGGGCCTGTCCCACTTAGGTGATTTTTCAGCGGACTGCCGGCGACTGTCAAGTTGCTGACAGTCGCCTGAAAAACCCACAACTGGAACGGCGACTGTCAGAGTGGAACACGCACGCACACACACGCACACGCACACACACGCACACGCACGCACACACACACACACTCACACTCACACTTACACTCACACATCGCATCGCAAAAGGCTGGGGACAGGGCAAGCGGGAGGATCGCTGTCTGAAATTCACACGGTGCAAAGCCAAGGTGAAACAGACACACACCGCGATGAACAGGAAGGTTGGCGCTGTAATTAAGACGGCTAGCACAGTGTACGGTAAGTCCTTTAAAAAGAGGGGGGGAGAGGGGGGAGGGGGGAATGGGGGAGAAGGAGTGGAGACACTTTTAAAGAAGCCAGACAACATTTAATAAGCCAGAGATACACGGCTGTGAAGCTCGGCGGACATGTAACATTACCGGTCAGTTATCCTTGGTTCTGAAAACTCCTGCTTACGTTTTTTTTCCCCAATGAGCCAATGAAAATGCCCGGTCAGCAAAGGCGATTAACTAAAACTACCTACGACTACCTCGACTACCTATAGCTACATGGCGACCCCACTACAACTGCACCTACGACTACAGGATTATCGATTATCTCCATGGCGACCAATTTTGTGACGCAGAAAAATTGTCAACATGTTAAATAATTTGCGGCGACCATACTGAGGCCGCGACTGGTTCCCAGAATGCGGGAACTCCTCGCGACCATGAAGGAGACTCACCAGAGACCACCAGCGAACATGTGGCGAACATGTGGCGATCACGAGGCGAGCGCTAAGAGTCTCCTCCACTCGCCTAAAAAGTCGCCTAAGTGGGACAGGCCCATTAGTATGCCTATTATGTCGTAGAAATAAGGAACCACAGATGCTGGTTTACCAAGGAAAAACACCAAGTGCAAGGTTTGGGGTCAGGACCCTTCGTCCGACTGATACCAAAATTAGGCAGCTCATCAATACTGTCAATGTACAATCCCATCGACATGCACCTATCATGTGTACATATTGTAATGTACAAGAACTCCCTAAAAAAGACACAAAGTGCTGGAGTAACTCAGCGGGTCAGGCAGCATCTGTGGAGAACATGGATAGGTGACGTTTCACAGAGTGCTGGAGTAACTCAGCGGGTCAGGCAGCATCTGTGGAGAACATGGGTAGGTGCATAATGTTTTGGGTCGGGACTCTACTTCAGACCCGACTTCTTCCGCCTATGAAGAACGGTCCCGACCCAAATCGTCACCTATCCATCTTCTCCAGAGATGCTGCTGACCCGCTGGATTACTCCAGCACTCTGTGTCTTTCCTCTTAAGTTGAACAGGCTGCCGTAGAGTCTGCATTGACACAGCTCAGGTCTACATCTGTGCCGTAGAACAGCGAGCAGATGCGTGTGTGGTCAGAGTCTGTGCTGACCTGACCTGGCTTGTGCTAACTCTGGGCCACTTCCCCCCCCCCCTCCCCCACTCTGCCTTCAGCCAGTCGGTCACCACTGCTTCTCTCCTTTGTTTTTTATTTTGATTTGAACCTTTTCCTGTCTGCTCCTCAAACTCGAGCCCTGCCCATTATCTGAGAAACACCTGCATGGTGCCTAGAGCTGCTGAAGATAATTACAGTATCAAAATGCAAAAAATCATTCTCACATCCCGTAGAGCCAAGCATGCTTTTAGAGATGCCTACATAGTCGGCAGCTGTCCTTTCATTCCATGTGTTTGCATTCTCTTTAATGTTTCAATGCTGGCAACATCTCTTCTCTTTTTGGATAAAAAGACAGTGTGCTGGTATCATCATCGTTTTTTGGTGAAATATCTGGGTGTCCAACCATTTGACATCTTGTTCATGAGGTTAACATGTAAAAAGAAAGGAATGCTTGTAAATATAACATGTTTCTGACAGTTAGGCATGTAAAATAAATTTGTAATTATAATATGCTGCCTGACCCGCTGAGTTACTCCAGCACTCTGTGAAACGTCACCTATCCAATGTTCTCCACAGATGCTGCCTGACCCGCTGAGTTACTCCAGCACTCTGTGAAACGTCACCTATCCATGTTCTCCACAGATGCTGCCTGACCCGCTGAGTTACTCCAGCACTCTGTGAAACGTCACCTATCCATGTTCTCCAACAGATGCTGCCTGACCCGCTGAGTTACTCCAGCACTCTGTGAAACGTCACCTATCCATGGTTCTCCACAGATGCTGCCTGACCCGCTGAGTTACTCCAGCACTCTGTGAAACGTCACCTATCCATGTTCTCCACAGATGCTGCCTGACCCGCTGAGTTACTCAGCACTCTGTGAAACGTCACCTATCCATGTTCTCCACAGATGCTGCCTGACCCGCTGAGTTACTCCAGCACTCTGTGAAACGTCACCTATCCATGTTCTCCACAGATGCTGCCTGACCCGCTGAGTTACTCCAGCCTCTCTGTGAAACGTCACCTATCCATGTTCTCCACAGATGCTGCCTGACCCGCTGAGTTACTCCAGCACTCTGTGAAACGTCACCTATCCATGTTCTCCACAGATGCTGCCTGACCCGCTGAGTTACTCCAGCATTCTGTGAAACGTCACCTATCATGTTCTCCACAGATGCTGCCTGACCCGCTGAGTTACTCCAGCCTTACTCTGTGGTGCCTTCTTGTCTTTTGTAGATGCCAACTTTTGTGAAAGAATAGTTAGGTTTCAGGTAATGTTTGAGATACGTGGGAGATAACTGGAGCTATCGTCTGTGTGTTGTTCTGCTCATTCTCCTGCAGTCAGACACTGTGTCTGAACTGACAACGTTAATTGATGTTTTTATTATTTTTTAATTTGTATTTATTAGAAGTACATTACATTACAACCAATTACATTAGTACTCATCACGTATATCTTATTTACAATTAATGTACACCGTCATTTTTTACACTAACAAAAAGGAAAGGTGAGGTTAAGAAATAAGAGAAAGTGAAGGAAAATAGTGAAGGTGCAAAAACGTGACAACAGGAAAGAACAGAGACCCTGTAGAAAAGAAATTAAGAAAGAAAGGATTAAGAGATAGACCTTAAAGAAAAAAAAAAAAGAGAAATTGTTAATTGATGTTTAAGAAGGAACTGTGGATGCTGGGAAAAATGGAAGGTAGACAAAAATGCTGGAGAAACTCAGCAGGTGAGGCAGCATCTATGGAGCGAAGGAATAGGTGACGTTTCGGGTCGAGACCTTTCTTCAGACTTTCTCCAGCATTTGTGTCTACCTTTAACTTTAATTGGTTATCATGTGCAACTGCTTGTTATTTGACACTGTGAGTGGTTGCTGTTGGTGATTTGTTTTAGAGTTCAAGTGGTGTGGTTTGTCATGGACCCTCTGTTCAGTAATGGTCGGCCCTAATTCAGTCTGATCCTATTAATTTCACGGGCTTGTCCTCCCTCACTCAGCCCTTGAACAGATGCTTTCTGTCTGACATCTTTCTAGTCAACATCAAGGGTTGTTTTGCAAATGGGGCAATGGATGTTTAGTAAAGGCTGAGGGACTTTTGCAGACACGTCGGCAGGAGTTGCCCTAAGATCTTTGCTTTGTAAATGTGATATGCTCCCATGTGTAAGGGGCTTACATCAGCCCCCGCAAGATGTACCTGTGGTCTCTGTAATTCCGATGCATGAAAACTGCAGATGGAAATGTGCAGAGTTAGCCTAGTTACACTCATTAAATGCAGATCAGCCAGAGGGTGGTGAATCTGTGGAATTCTTTGCCACAGAAGTCCATGGATATTTTTAAGGCAGAGATAGATATATTCTTGATTAGTACATGTGTCAGAGGATATTTTCCACTAATGGGAGAGTCTAGGACGAGAGGCCATAGCCTCAAAATTAAAGGATGAGGAGAAATCTCTTTAGTCAGAGGGTGGTGGAATGTGGAATTCTTTGCCACAGAAGGCTGTGGAGGCCAAGTCCAGTGGATATTTTTTAAGGCAGAGATAGATAGATTCTTGATCAGGGGTTATGGGGAGAAGGGCAGGAGAATGGGTTAGGAGGGAAAGATAGATCAGCCAATGATTGAATGGCTGAGTAGACTTGATGGGCCGAATGGCCTAATTCTTCTCCTATCATTTATGATCATCAACTGAGTGGAGAATATGGCAACTAAATTCCAACCCTCATGCTCAAGTCATTAAATGCACACAGAAGAGGGGCGAGTTGTTTTACTGTTGGGGGGGGAGCTGGAGCACATTGGCAGGGGGTGGTGGTGGAGGCAGGTATGATGGTGGTATTTTAGATGCCTTGTATAGGGGCATGGACCGTGCAGGAATGGAGGGATATGGATCATGGCAGTCAGAGGAGAGGTTTATCTTAGCATGATGTTTACCACTGACATTGTACTTCTGCTGTACTGTTCTATGTTCTACGTTAGACACAAGATGCTGGAGTAACTCAGCGGGACAGGCAGCTCTCAGGAGAGAAGGATTGGCTCGAAGGGCCAAATGGCCTAATCCTGCACCTATTGTCTATTGTCTCTAGTTGTTGTCACAGTCATGTTGATAAGTTATAGAGCAGAATCAGGCCATTCTGTCCATCAACTCTACTCCACCATTCAATCATAGCTGATCTATCTCTCCCGCTCAACCCCATTCTCCTGCCTTCTCCCCGTAACCCCTGACACCCGCACTAATCATGAATCTGTCAATCTCCGCCTTAAAACTACCCAATGTGGAATATAAACTAGAAAGATAGTGGAAAAAGATCCAATGGTCTTTTGCAGAAAGGAGTTGGTAAATACTTGCAGGGAAAATAACCTAAAGAGCAGCCGAAGAAATATTATGGACACGATGAGTTAATGACGCCTATTGTTCTCTAAAACGTTCATTGCAGCCAGCGTCAGTGAGTTCCTGTGCCGGAAGGAACTGCAGATGCAGGTTTACACCGAAGATAGACACAAATCGCTGCAGTAACTCAGTGGGTCAGGCAGCATCTCGGGAGAAAGGGAATGGGTGACGTTTCGGGTCGAGACCCTTCCTCAGAGCCGGTGACAATGAAGGGTCTCGACCCATTCCTTCTCTCCAGAGATGCTTCATGTCCCATTCATTTACTCCAGCATTTTGTGTCTTATCTTCAGTGAGTTCCTGCTCCTCTCATTTTGTGTTATGAGTAAAAAGATGAGCGTATGAGAGAAAGTTTTATGAATATTTGTTTTTATAAAAATATTTTGCATTGCCCAATAAATTGGATTTCAATACTAAGTGCAAGTTTTCACCAACATGAAGTTGAAACTGTTCCTTTTCATTGCCAATTTATAATCTGAAATTATTGTTTGTAACTTAAATGTCACTTTCCACACTTTTGTACATATTTCATGCATGTGATCTTCTGACCAAGGCACTAGAAATCTCCAAGTTGAGACCAGAGCTAGTTTGGTGCTTCCAACTTGAGTATGTCATTATATGCACATTATATTAAGTTGCCTGTGATATGAGCCGATCTTTGGCTGAAATATAAAGTGCACTCTATTGACAGCAGGAACAAACAACGATGACAAAAGGGAGCAGGATCTAAAAGTGACAGCTATAAGATTATTTCTTTAAGATAGTTATTTGATTCCAAACTATTATTTAAAACATAACTTATTGCATTTGCGATTGTGGTCAGAAATGCCGAAATTCTGACCGTACACAGCGTGGAAACTGGATATGTGGATGGTAAATGCAATAAGTTAGCTAAAATATTTAATCCTCTGATCCTTTTGATAAGGAAGCATATTTGAAGGATTGCAGTGTTCTCGAGGTAAACCTATAATTGAAGGTTAAAAATAAACCTGACTTCAGCTGAAGAAGAGTTATCCAAACCATGCTTAAGAAGGAACTGCAGATGCTGGAAAATCGAAGGTAGACAAAAATGCTGGAGAAACTCAGTGGGTGAGGCAGCATCTCTGGAGAGAAGGAAATAGGCGACGTTTCGGGTCGAGACCATTCTTCAGTCTGATGTGAGGGTGGGGGGGGGGTGGGAAGAAGAAAGGAAGAGGCGGAGCCAGCGGGCTGTGGGAGAGCTGGGAAGGGGAGGGGAAGGAGGGAGAAAGCAAGGACTACCTGAAATTGGAGAAGCCAATGTTTATACCGCTGGGGTGTAAACTACACAAGCGAAACCATGCTTGTTGATTGAGACCATTCCCATTTTGTTTACACGACGCATTCTATTTCAGTGTTTGGTGACATTTTTTGAAGCTAGGTGACAGGAAGGAGTTTGGTTTCTCCGAGATGTTGTAATCAGTTTGGCCTTTACTCACGTGTTTGCAATGACAGACTGTGCACTGAGATAAAGATCAAAGAATCCTATTATAGGACTTTGTCTTCCACCAGACAAATCCATGGCAATACACTCACTGTGTGCAGGAAAGAACTGCAGATGCTGCCTTAAATCGAAGGTAGAAACAAAATGATGGAGTAACTCAGCAGGTGAGGCAGCATCTCTGGAGAGAAGGAATGGGTGACGTTTCGGGTCGAGACCCTTCTTCAGATTGATGGTTCTTCATGTGTTCAGTCTGAAGAAGGGTCTCGATCCGAAACGTCACCCATTCCTTCTATCCAGAGGTGCTGCCTGTCGCGCTGAGTTACTCCAGCATTTTGTGCCGATCCCTGAAGGAGAGATCCAGACTGGATAAAATAAGGAAAACTACTTTCAAATATGCACAGTAGGCTTTGGGGCTGAGTTTCCTGAACAAGCTTCATCAGGACAGGTCAGGCAGGCAAAGTACACTGAACAAGCCCAGGTCGAATTGGACGTGTATTCGGGGGATGGGTCATGGACATGGTTCAATAGCAGCTTTGTTTCCTGGTGGGCAGCACGGTGGCACAGCGGTAGAGTTGCTGCCTTGCAGCGCCAGAGTCCCGGGTTCGATCCCGACTGCGGGTGCTGTCTGTACGGAGTTTTTTACGTTCTCCCCGTGACCATGTGGGTTTTCTCCGAGATCTTCGGTTTCCTCCCACACTCCAAAGACGTACAGGTTTGTAGGTTAATTGACTTGGGTTTGTGTCCTTGGTATAAGTGTAAATTGTACCTAGTGTGTGTAGGCTTGTGTTAATGTGCGGGGATCGCTGGTCGGTGTGGACTCGGGGGGCCAAAGGGCTTGTTTCCGCGCTGAATCTCTAAAACTAAAAAGGATTTGTCTCTGGAAAAGGTGAATGGAAGCAAGCTGAGAAATTGTAGCTGCTTGCATGGGGGAATAGCAACAATCAAAGGTCTTAGAGCGGAGATCTTTGGCCACAATCACACCTGAGTAGAATCTTTTGTGGGTGATTGTGTCAAAAATAAACTTTAGAAACGCATCTATGTGCAGATTGCTGGCAGTCCGCAGAAGGTCAAAGTGATGGAAGTTAAATTATAACATGTATGTCAGTGTCTTGGGGATTATCTCAGCTTCCGTGATAAGAAATTGTCACAGGAGATCAGATGTGTCATTCCCTTCATTCATGTATGTTTAGCGAGTTCTTCACGTGCTTCATGTATGTTTAGCATGTGCTTCACATGTGTGTAATGTATGTTTAGTGTGTGCTTCACATGTGCTTCGTGTATGTTTAGTGTGTGCTTCATATGTGCTTTGTGTATGCTTAGCATGTGCTTCACGTGCTTCTTGTATGTTTAGCATGTGCTTCAAGTGTGTTTCGTGTATGTTTAGCGTATGCTTTACGTGTGCTTAATATGTCTTTAGTGTGTGCTTCATGTATGTTTAGCGTGTGTTTCACATGTGCTTATGCGTTTTGTACATGCGTGCTTTGTGTATGTTTTGTACGTTCTTTGCTCATTCTTTGCATGTGCTTTTTGCATGCATTGTGTGTGCGTCAGGTGTGCTTCATGCGTGCCTATTGCGGGACACTCACTGGAAGTGTGGGAACACAAACTCAAAACAGGCCGCACACCTGATATCAGCAGCTTGCATCCAAATTTCGTTCAGACCGAAAGGTCTGAATGACAATAAAGGAAACTTGATTCTTGACTTGATTTCACGAAAATCAGAGATACCAGATTTTCTACCGACAACAATGTGATTTTAAACTGTTACAGGAAGTGCCTTTGGCTATTAAACGCTATTCCTTTATCATGTATCTGTACACTGTGAACTTCTCGATTGTAATCATGTATTGTCTTTCCGCTGACTGGTTAGCACGCAACGCAAGCTTTTCACTGTACCTTGGTACACGTGACAATAAACTCAACTAAAACTAAACTATCGAGACATCATATAACGGCAAGTGTAACAGAGGATCAGACTATCGCCAAGGCCTGCTACACAAGTCGTTGAGCTACAAGACGACTGCTCACAATCTGTTCAGTTTGGTTTATTGTCACGTGTACCGAGGTACAGTGAAAAACTTTTGTTGTGTGCTAACCAGCCAGCGGAAAGATAATACATGATTACAATCTAGCTGTTCACAGTGTACAGATACAGAATAAACGATAAATATAATGCATTGTAGACGATAGACAATAAGTGCAGGAGGAGGCCATTCGGCCCCTTCGAGCCAGCACCGCCATTCAATGTGATCACGGACGGAGCGACAACTTCAAAAGCCAATTAATATTTTTTGCAACGCGGGAATTGCACGAACTGACCAAAGACTGTTTCATAAACCTGTCGGCAAGCCTGTGGTGTTCTGTTGCTGAGGTCATAGCCTTTGAACTGTGAACTGTATCGGCTGCATTCCTAATCTGGTCCAAAGGTCTGAGCATCGAGTGTTTCCCCCGTGTAAAGCGACAGGTTTGGATCGAAGTGATATGACAGTGTTCTGTTCAGTTCAGTTTAGTTTACAGACACAGCATGGAAACAGGCCCTACTGCCCACCGAGTCTGCAGCGAACAGCGATCCCCGCAAACTAGCACTCTCCTACACTAGTGACAA
The DNA here is from genome assembly GCA_038087875.1 of Malacoraja senta. Lineage (NCBI taxonomy): Eukaryota > Metazoa > Chordata > Chondrichthyes > Rajiformes > Rajidae > Malacoraja > Malacoraja senta. The sequence goes on from JAXLNO010001015.1 coordinate 42,420, forward strand.
TTTATTATTTCATTTATACATTTATTTTTCATTTATGCAATTTATTTTTACATTTACCTGCATCCGTTTATACCAAGCCAATTAACCTGCACGTATTTTAAGTGTGGGAGGAAACCGAAGATCTCGGAGAAAACGCACGCAGGTCACGGGGAGAAGGTACAAACTCAGTGCAGACAAGCGCCCGTAGTCAGGATCGAACCCGGGTCTCCGGAGCTGCAAGCGCTGTAAGGCAACAACTGTCCCACTGCGCCACCGTGCCACCCTGTTCCTCACAGCTGTCCCTGAGATTATGTCTCTGTACGTCAGGAACATTCATTTGTACAGTTGCCCAAATCGGACCACTCCACATACACCTGCAGTGAAACATTTGATTATCGCTGTCCCTTATCGGCCTGTCCCACCTGGGCAACTCTTTAGGTGACTGCCAGGGACTAATTTTAATGGAATTCACCTACGACAGCCTACAACAACACCTACATCAAGCTACGACAGCAAAAATTGTCACCACTGTCGGCCAAAAATCTTCAACATGTTGAAAATTTTACGGCAGTCTCCCAAAAAATCGCCCATGTGGGACAGGCCCATAACTATGTATCTATACACTGTTTACATGGATCGATTGTAATCATGCATTGTCTTTCCACTGACTGGTTAGCACACAACAAAAGCTTTTCACTGTACATGTGACAATAAACTAAACTAGATTGAGAAATCCTGTACAAATGTATAGAACAATTTGCATAAACTTGGAATTCCGTGACTCAGGCTATTCATAGCCCCTGAAGCCCCTCTACAGTTACGAATGTTCCTGTAATTATTCTTCCCTGAATAAAAGCTGATATGACCAAGGATTAAATATCTGCAGTGAATCTTAATTCATGAATGATTCTTTTGAATCTGACTTCTGGAGTAGTCAATCAGATTAGAATGGATTGCAATAATTCTGCTTTGCCAAGCAAAACCCAACAGCTAGATTCTCAGCTTTGAATTTTTATTATTGTTGAAGAACATATTGAACAAAGCTATGATTTTTAATTTTAACCGGTTGCTGGTTTTTAGACAATAGACAATAGGTGCAGGTGTAGGCCATTCAGCCCTTCGAGCCAGCATCGCCATTCACTGTGATCATGGCTGATCATCCACAATCAGTAGCAATGTTACAAAATTTTGAGATTTAAAAAATCAAGTCTGTAATTTATCCCATCAGATAAAGCATAAAAAGAAGTTTAATTTGACACCTAATTCACTTTCATATCTTCAGTATTAAAAAGGTTATGGCCATTTTTATACTCGGAAATTAGCATCTTGTTCCCTATTGCTTTTTCATTGACTTAACACAAAAGCTGTGATCGAGGACAGCCAAAAGCCCATAACTTTCTTAAAAATTAAGAGAACTGAAAGAAATTTTCAGTTATTATAGATTGAAGCATTCTGAAACAAATATGAAACAATCTTACTTAGACGACATGAAATTAAAGCATATAATTAGTTAGTTACCTAATTGTAGCTAATTACAAAATTCAATTACTAGATCTAAACATCTATCAATTTCTTAAGAATAGATTAACATTTTTAAAAAGGCTAATTGTGTCCAAATAACATTCACACAAGAATTCACAATATAACATAATTTTTAAATCTCATTGTCATGGATTTATAGGCCAAATGGAAGGAAATTAATGTTTAATACCTGTAAGTTAATGGCCATTTAAATCATCTTGCGAGTGGGTTTTTCTGGAACGCGATCGATTGGAACGTTGATTTGCGGTGAATTTAAACCCGTATCGGCATGAAAAATACTGTCGCCTCGTTCGGGGGAAAAAAATCACCGTTTCGCAACTTAAAATGTGAATTAAAGGCATCTTAAGGAGCACTTTTATACATAAAATAAACGGCTTTCGTTTACCTGTCCCATGCGTGAAATCCGTCCCCGTTGTCGGCGTTGACGGCTTTAGAAGCTGATTTTAAAATAACTCCAGCACTGAACTTGTCGGAGGATTTTTAAAACAAAATACACAGAACGCCCGTCGGAACGATTCTTCAGCAAAAGTTTGCACTCCAACGAAATATAATCCAGGACAAGGTAGGAGAAACCCATGTTTTAACCCCGCCCCCCCTCAAAGGCGCCAAAATCGCGTACACGGCCAGTGGCAGAATTGCAGCGCCGCTGAAGGTAAGTATTGTAACATACCTACAATCAGTACCCCGTTCCGGCCGTCTCCCCATATCCCCTGACTCCGCTATCATTAAGAGCCCTATCTAGCTCTATCTTGAAAGCATCCAGAGAACTGGCCTCCACCGCCCTCTGAGGCAGAGAATTCCACAGACTCACCACTCTCTGTGAGAAAAAGTGTTTCCTTATCTCCGTTCTAAATGGCTTACTCCTTATTCTTCAACCGTGGCCCCTGGTTCTGGACTCCCCCAACATCGGGAACATTTTTTCCTGCCTCTAGCGTGTCCAAACCCTTAATAATCATATATTTCAATAAGATCTCCTCTCATCCTTCTAAACTCCAGAGTATACAAGCCCAGCCGCTCCATTCTCTCAGCATATGACAGTCCTGCCATCCCGGGAATTAACCTTGTAAACCTACGCTGCACTCCCTCAATAGCAAGAATGTCCTTCCCCAAATTTGGAGACCAAAACTGCGCACAATACTCCAGGTGTGGTCTCACTAGGGCCCTGTACAACTGCAGTAGGACCTCTTTGCTCCTATACTCACCTGTACTAATCAAGAATCTATCTATCTCTGCCTTATAAATATCCATTGCCTTCTGTGGCAATGAATTCCACTTTTTTCAAGAGCTATTTTCTATTTTTTTCATTCTCTTAATGAGAAGAAAACTTTGCATAATCATGTAGTCCTTCAAAAACGGAACCAATCACCTGTAAGCTAGACACACAGTGCTGGAGTAACTCAGCGGGTCAGGCAGCATCTGTAGAGAACATGGATAGGTGACGATTCACAGAGTGCTGGAGTAACTCAGCGGGTCAGGCAGCATCTGTGGAGAACATAGATAGGTGACGTTTCACAGAGTGCTGGAGTAACTCAGCGGGTCAGGCAGCATCTGTGGGGAACATGGATAGGTGACGTTTCGGGTTGGGACCCATCTTCAGGCTGGAGGTCCTGCATTTTAAGACAGACTTAACTTCAAAGTCCTGAGCTACTATTAAGTAAATGCAACAGCTTACAAAAAAGAAAGTGAAAAGTATACTATTCTGCTACGATTCATACAACATATCAGAAATGTAAAAGGCAAACGTTATACATTTATATAAAGAATATATGTAAGTCAGGACGACGGGTTTATTTACGGTATCTGTACTTCTGGTGTGTTTACAGTGTCTTTCTTCCTCTGGATTTATCACATGTTAGAAGAACCTTTGTAGCCTTGACCTTTAACTAAATTCAGCTGTTCTGAAATGTATACTTTTTTTTTACAAAACCTTAAGATTAGCATTTGTCAAGCCAAGATAATGAGTTGTCACGAAGATATTGGAGCAGCATGAAGAATAGAGCTGTATATGTTGCCAGGTGTGAATAAATATAGCATTTTTAACTTTGCAACTGATCCTCCTGTGGAGAAGAGAAGTGTGATTGACGGGCTCATTGCTGTGTCGTAGTATTAAATATTTCTGTGTCATTTGAACTTGTACTTGCAGCAAAACACACTGGGATTTCCAATGGTGTCACGTGCATTGTTGATGTGAGAATGTCCTTCCACTCAACATCATGTAATAGTGAGAGTGGACCTGGAGCACCTCATGATCCAGAAGGATATCGCGCTCTATTTACAGTAGACGTTATACTTGGTGTGGGCAGGAACTGTTGATGCTGGGTTACACCGATGATACACACATAAGTGCTGGAGTAAGTCAGCGGGACAGGCAGCATCTCTGGAGAGAAGGAATGGGTGATGTTTTGGGTCGAGACAACTTCTTCAGACTGTGTCTAACAGGGGCCTGTCCCACTTACGTGACTTTTTCGGCAACTGACGGCACCCGCCATAGTTCGTTGCAGGTCGGCGAATATTTTCAACATGTTGAACATCCAGCGGCGACCAGAAAGACGCTACGACTCTTTGGGTGACTGAGGAGACGACTCACGACCGTACAGGCGACATGTCGCGGGGTGAAACCTGTATGGTCGTGAGTAGTCGCCCAAAGAGTCGTACCTTGTTCTGGTCGCTGCTGGATTGTCAACATGTTGAAAATTTTCGGCGACCTGTAATGACCTATGACGGGTGCCGGCAGTCGCCGAAAAAGTTGTGTAAGTGGGACAGGCCCAACAGTTTTGAAGAAGGGTCTCGACCCTAAACGTCACCCATTCCTTCTCTCCAGAGATTTATACTTTGATATCTGCCAGCATAGAATTGTTTCTTAATCATAATCATACTTTTTTAGCCAAGTATGTTTTGCAACACACGAGGAATTTGATTTCCCATACTGTCATACCAATAAAAAGCAACGGAACACACAAAATACATTTTAACATAAACATCCACCACAGTGACTCCTCCACATTCCTCACTGTGATGGAAGCGAAAAAAAAGTTCAATCCCTTCCCTTCTTTGTTCTCCCACGGTCGGGGTCCTCGAGCCTTCCGTTGACGGGACGATCTTGGTTCCCGTAGCCGGCGGTCGGGCCCTCCGCATCGGGGCGATCCAGCTCTTGTATCGAGGAGATGTCAGCTCCCCCGCCCGCAGCAGGCGATCGACCCAATGGTCGGGGCTGGTCGAAACCTTCTGTGACTTTGGAGCTTCCCGACATCAGTCTCTACCCAAGTCTGCGAGCTCCTCGCTGTGACATCCGCAGGTTGGAGCGTCGATCCCAGGCAAGAGATCGGCTCCGATGGTAAGTCCACGGCCCCGCGGTGGGGCTCAAAGTCAATCCCGAGCAAGGCCTCCAGCTCCACGATGTTAGGCCGCAGAGCGACCGGAGATGCGATACGGAAAACAATCGCATCCCTGGCAAGGAAAGACCCTGAAAAGAAGTTTCCCCGACCCCCTCCCCCTCCCCCCACCAGAGAACATGAACACAAACTTTTAAAACACACTAAAAATAACAAAAAAGACGAAAAGACAGACGGATCGTTGGCGAGGCTGCCATTGCTGACGGCGCTACTCGCCGTTTGACAAATATCTTTGACAGATTGTGCAAGTGTGTCTATGAACAGGTGTCATCGTCAACAAGAAGGGCCTGACTATGGATTGGGAAGATACTCACCATTAAGACAAAACAATACTCTGCTTTATTCTCAAGACAGTTTTCATGTTTTCACCTCCAAGGAATGTGATCACATCAGTATAACAGTCTATGGTCCATGCTCCCGACACGAAACGTCACCCATTCCTGCTCTCCAGAGATGCTGCCTTTCCTGCTGAGTTACTCCAGCATTTTGTGTCTACCTAGGGTTTTTATGGAGCAGTTAGGCTGTTAAAATACCTGTTGGGATATGTAGAGTATTCAACAAGCTCAATTTAAACACTCTGTAAAAGAATGAAAATGTTTTTGTTAATTTCATTCTTTGATCATATCTGGCCAGCTTACATGAAGTAATAGATTCATAGAAGCCGACAGCACGGAAACAGGCTCTTGTCGAAGTTGACCAAGATGCCACATCTAAGCTGGTCCGATTTTACCATTGCTTGGCCCATATCCCTTGAAACCTCTACTATCCATGTACCTGTCTATGCTGTTATAGTACCGTCCTCGACTACCTCCTCTGGCAGCTCGTTCCATACACCCTAATGTTGAAACCCAAGTGCGAAAAATGTTGCCCCTCAGGTCCCTGTTAAATCTTGCCCCTCTCACTTAGGACGGCACCGTAGAGTTGCTGCCTTACGGTGTCGGAGATCCAGGTTTGATCCATTCCTGAACCATTGAATGGAACGTCAATACAGACTATTAAAAGAGCATGAGGCAGATTTGGGTCTGCGTGGGGTGATTTTCAATGGCAAAATGGCATTTTGTATGGGAATCATCAATACTGCTCTGTTTAAGAAAGAACTGCAGATGCTGGAAAAATCGAAGGTAGACAAAAATGCTGGAGAAACTCAGCGGGTGAGGCAGCATCTATGGAGCGAAGGAATGGGCGACGTTTTGGGTCGAGACCCTTCTTCAGACTAGTCAGGGTTAAGGGAAACAAGAGATATAGACGATGATGTAGAGAGATAAAGAACAATGAATGAAAGATGTACAAGAAAGTAATGATGATAAAGGAAACAGGCCATTGTTAGACGTTTGGATGAGCTGGTGCGGGGAGGGATAGAGAGAGAGGGATAGAGAGAGAGAGAGGGAATGCCGGGGCTACCTGAAGTGAAATACCACTGGGCTGTAAGCTGCCCAAGCAAAATATGAGATGCTGTTCCTCCAATTTGCGTTTAGCCTCACACTGTCAATGGGGGAGGTCTAGGACAGAAAGGTCAGTGTGGGAATGGGAAGGAGAATTAAAGTGTCCAGCAACCGGTATTTACATACATGTAATATATGTGAACATAATATTCATTTATCCTTGTTGCTACAATCAGTATCCAATCAATAGCAGTTGTTATGACTGTTTACAGCATTCACCAATCCAATAAATTAGCTCTTTCCTTCTCACAACTTTGAAGCATTTGCTTATTTATTTGACTTCTGCAGCTACCAGCTGAAGTAAATAGTTCTGTATTATCTGTGGGCCATTATCTGTAACAGGCAGGCAGCAAGGATATTGGAAACAGCCAGTCAGAGGGGAAATGATCAGGCTCTGGGTAAATAATTGGTCGGCCTGCAGGGGTAAGGGAAAGGGGACTGGGTAGATTGTTCTGCATGGACCTGATGATCCAAGTTGCCATCCAGCATGCAGCAGTAATGGCATTCCTCTAACACCGTGCCACCACTGATTGTGTTTGAGTTATTTGTCCCTGTGGAAATGATCCAATTACAACCTATGTTTAAGAAGGAACTGCAGATGCTGGAAAATCGAAGTTAGACAAAAATGCTGGAGAAACTCAGCGGGTGCAGCAGCATCTATGGAGCGAAGGAATAGGTGACGTTTTGGGTCGAGACCCTTCTAGGCATGTTGGCCTAGCGAATGGCATGTTGGCCTTCATAACAAGAGTAGTCGAGTGTAGGAGCAAAGAGGTCCTTCTGCAGTTGTACAGAGCCCTAGAGAGACCACACCTGGAGTATTGTGTGCTGTTTTGGTCCCCTAATTTGAGGAAGGACATTCTTGCTATTGAGGGAGTGCAGCGTAGGTTTACAAGGTTAATTCCCGGGATGGCGGGACTGTCATATGCTGAGAGAATGGAGCGGCTGGGCTTGTACACTCTGGAGTTTAGAAGGATGAGAGGAGATCTTATTGAAACATATAAGATTGTTAAGGGTTTGGACACGCTAGAGGCAGGAAACATGTTCCCGATGTTGGGGGAGTCCAGAACCAGGGGGCCACTGTTTAAGAATAAGTGGTAAAAATTTAGAACAGAGACGAGGAAACACTTTTTCTCACAGAGAGTGGTGAGTCTGTGGAATTCTCTGCCTCAGAGGGCGGTGGAGGCCGGTTCTCTGGATGCTTTCAAGAGAGAGCTAGATAGGGCTCTTAAAAATAGCGGAGTCAGGTGATATGGGAGAAGGCAGGAACGGGGTACTGATTGGGGATGATCAGCCATGATCACATTGAATGGCAGTGCTGGCTCGAAGGGCCGAATGGCCTACTCCTGCACCTATTGTCTATTGTCTATTATCTATTTCCTCCGCTCAATAGATGCTGCCTCACCCGCTTAGTTTCTCCAGCATTTTTGTCAATTACAACCTATGAACATTCGAGAACATAGCACAGTTCAGCGTAGGAACAGGCCCTTTGGCCCACAATGTCTGTGCTAAATGATGTGCCCCATAAACGCTGTACCACCACTGATTACTTGAGAGTTATTTCTCCCTGCGGAAGTGAGCTTTGTTACAATTCATCAGCAGCGCCTGTTTTTCACAGAGATTTGAATAATTTCAACATCAGAAGGCATGGTGCCATGTTTTGGAGACCTGTTTGGGAATGATGAACGATCTGACATTAACGTGATGGGCCCTGACATCATCGGAAGTTTGGAAATTGATGCCACCTCCTCCCAGGAAACAGGACGTGGATGTTATTAATCAGAAAGTCCAAATATCTCCCTCCTCTAGACTTAGCCTCCACAATTACCATTGGGACAGCATTCACAACTCTCTGAGAGAAGAACTCCCTACATATCTCTGTCTTGAATGGCGGTGCTGGCTCGAAGGGCCGAATGGCCTACTCCTGACCCTATTGTGTATTGTCTAAAGCTCCACTGCCATCTGCATGGTGCCCTTCAATCCGATCACCCTCCTCTCCTCTGTCGTGTATCTCAGGAGAACTTATCTGGAACGTCTAGGACAGTGTAGCACAAGAACAGGCCCTTCGGCCCGCAATGTCTGTGCCGAACATGAAGCCAAGACCTACACTTATCTACCTGCAAGTAATCCATACCCCTCCATTCCCTGCACATCCATATGTCTATCCAAAGGTCTTTCAAATGCACACTATCGTATCTACTTTAACCACCATCCACAGCAGTGCGTTCCAGGCACTCACCACCCTCTGTGTACAACATATTTATACTGGCAAATCTCTGCCAATACATTTTCTTCCAAACTCCGTGTGCTAAGATCATTATTTGTGGAGTCACTGGAGGATGCCTTGTACTCCTTTTCCATTCATCCCCTGCCCCCGCCCCTTGGCAGCATCATCTCAAGGCCACGGCAGAACAATTGGTCTTGTGTATTGTCGTGGAGTGGATCCAGGGACTTGCTCCTCACACCTTCTGGACCTGCTATGCCAAGATGGGCAGGCAGTCGTGTTTGGATGAAGCTGGCAAGCTGTGAGCTCCACTTGTTGGTACCAATGGGAACGGCTGCTCATGATTTGGAGACTTCTGCTCTGTTTCAACAAGACCAGAAGTGGCGCTCCTTACCAAGTGGAAATGTTGTGGTTCTTGTGTATGGCTGATCTAACCGTTGGCCTCATCTCCATGTTCTCCTTTGAGGCATCCATAACCCATGACCTTCTGTTGGCCAAATATCTCCCTCCTCTAGACTTAGCCTTCCACAGTTCCCATCGGGACAGAATTCACAACTCTCTGAGAGCAGAGCTCCCTACATATCTCTGTCTTAAATGACCAGAGATGATTTGAGGGTGGCACAGTGGTGCAGCTGGTAGAGCTGCTGCCTCACAACGTCAGAGACCTCAGGTGCTGTCTGTGTGGAGTTTGCACGTTCTCCCTGTCAACGTTTGCATGTTCCTCCAGGTGCTCCAATTTCCTCGCACATGTCAAAGACCTGCGGGCTTGTTGGGCAGTTTCCTCTGTAATTATCCCTCGTGTGCAGGGAGTGGGTGCGGAAGTGGGATAACATAGAACTGGTGTCAACAGGTGGTCGATGGTTACCATAGACTCGGTGGGCCAAAGATCCTGTTCCCAGGCAGTATTATGTAATGTTGAGACAATGCCCACCAACTCGATTTCCTCAGGGCGATCATCTTCAAAGCATCTATCCTGTTCAGAACTCAGAATACGAACAGCTCCAGGAATATGAGTGGCCCCGGGTGAACAAATGGCTGAACTTTGTTGCCTTCCCCCACAGTGAAGAATGTTGTGGTGGATGTTTGTGTTAAATCTTATTGTGTATTGTGTGTTCTCTTTTTAAGTGTATCGCTGCTGGCAAATTCATTTCACTGCACCTTCGGGTGTATGTGACCAATAAAATGGACTTTGGCTTTTGACTTTGACTATACGAGGTATCATCAGAAAGTTTGCGGATGACATGAAAATTGGTGGTGGTGTTGATAGAGAGGAGTTTGATCAATGCTGATGATCTGTTGGTCGGATGGGCAGGGCAATGGGAGATGGAATCTACGTTTGAATGGGAGATGGAATCTAAGTGGGGTGTTGCCAGGAATAGAGTGCTTCCGTTACGAGGAGAGGATGAATAGGCTGGATTTATTTTCCCTTGAGTGGACGAGGCTGAGGACCTGATTGAGTTGTACAAAATGATGAGGGGCAAAGGTGGGCCAGATAGTAGGAAGGTTTTCCCCATTGCTGACATATCTAATATGAGAAGGCATAAGCTTAGGGTATGAGGTTTCAAGGGGATCGGAGAAAAACCTTTCTCAGCCAGAGGGTGGTTGGAAACTGGAACATCCTGCCCGAGTGTACTCAGTACTGATAACCTCAAACATCCAAATATCTAGACAAGCACTTGAATTGCTGATGCATAGATAGTTGTTGACCTGTGCTGGCAAACAAGGTTCTTATAGATAGCAACGTGATGGTTTGTGTGGACATGGTGGGCCTGTTTCTAAGCACTCCGACTCTATGACTCTCTGAGAATCTTACACGTCAATGTGATCATCTCTCATTGCTCCCAGAGTCAGGAGTAATGTCCATTCCCTCCACAGGTACTGCCTGACCTGCTGAGTAACTCCAGCACTTTGTGTTTTGCTCAAAATTCCAACATCCAATTCCTTGTTGTCCCTGTAATCTTTCCTCAAGAAGACAACTCCCTCATCAATCTGTGTAGGAAGGAACTGCAGATGCAGGTTCACACCAAAGATAGACACAAAATGCTGGAGTAACTCAGCGGGACTTTCTTCAGACTAATAGCTGTAGTCTGTCATGGAGTGGCTGAGGAGGAAAGTCCAGGGTTCTAAAGGGCCTGTCCCACTTGGGCATCATTTGCGCGTCATTACGCGACATCGTTTACGCGTCACGACGTATTATGCGTGCATGGTGCGTGGTGATGTAGGCAGTGATGCGCGTTGCGCGCGGCGCCCCAGGATTTTGGGATGTACAAAATCTTCGCGCGCCCAAGTGGGACAGGCCCTTGACTTGGCAACATGCGCTATCATTGTGAACGGTGGACATGGTAGTTAATAAGGTGCTGCCTCTTAGTTGGAATAATTAGAAAGAATTGAATAAAGCTTCTGTTTGCATTAAAGTGGAAGAGTAATTGCTTTCAATAATGGTGCTTAGTGAGAGGAAACTCCACATAATTGTGCCTGTCAAAAATACTTAGTTTGTGGTTTCTCTTACATTGGATGCTCAGGTTGTAGGTACTGGAGCCGTTTACTTTGTGAAATGTAGTGTGGCTGGACATAGTAAGTGATGTTCACCTATTCTTGTCTAAATATTGACAGGTATGAATATCACAGATATCTCCTGCAACAATTAGCATTACAAACTCATAATGCTCCAAAGTTAGATATCAGTGGATATTTTGAAGGCAGAGATGAACAAATTCTTGATTAGAACGGGTGTCAGAGGTTATGGGGAGATTAAGGCAGGAGAATGGGGTTAAGAGGGAGAGATAGATCAGCCATGATTGAATGGCGGAGTGGACTTGATGGGCCGAATGGCCAAATTCTACTCCTATTCCTTATGACATTACGAATATTATTACAAATAAAACTTATTACGAATAAAATTGACTTTGACTTTGACTTTGACTATGACCTTAAGCCTCCCGAATTAATGGGAAGGAAAGTTCGAGAATGGATAAGAGAGTAAGGACAGGGCCAATAGTGACCGGTGTGAGAGGGGAGGTGAATACCAGAGTTAAAGTGTTATATATGAATGCGCAAAGTATAAGAAAGAAAGTGGATGAGCTTGAGGCTCAGTTAGAAATTGGCAAGTATGATGTTGTGGAATTACAGAGACATACATGGCTGCAAGAGGACCAGGGCTGGGAACAGAATATTCAGGTATACATCCTATCGAAAAGACAGACAGGTGGGCAAAGGGGGTGGGGTAGCTCTGTTGGTAAGGAATGAAATGCAGTCCCTTGCGAGGGGTGACATAGAATCAGGAGATGTAGAGTCAGTATGGATAGAACTGAGGAATTGTAAGAGTAAAAACACCCTAATGAGAGTTATCTACAGGCCCCCAAAACAGTAGCCTGGATATAGGGTGCAAGTTGAATCAAGAGTTAAAATTGGCATGTTGTAAAGGTAATGCTACGGTGGTTATGGGAGATTTCAACATGCAAGTAGACTGGGAAAATCAGCTTGGTACTGGACCCCAAGAAAGGGAGTTTGTGGAGTGCCTCCGAGATGGATTCTTAGAGCAGCTTGTACTGGAGCCTACCAGGGAGAAGGCAATTCTGGATTTATTGTTGTGCAATGAACAGGATTTGATAAGGGAACTCATTGTAAAGGAGCTATTAGGAGGTAGTGACCATAATATGATAAGTTTTAATCTACAATTTGAGAGGGAGAAGGGAAAATCGTAAGTGTCAGTATTACAGTTGAGCAAAGGGGACTATGGAGGCTTGAGGGAGGAGCTGGCCAAAGTTAACTGGAAAGAGACCCTAGCAGGGATGACAGTGGAACAGCAATGGCAGGTATTTCTGGGAATAATACAGAAGGTGCAGCATCAAAGAGGAAGAAAGATTCTAAGGGGAGTAAGAGGCGACCGTGGCTGACAAGGGAAGTCAGGGACAGTATAAAAAAAGAAAAGTATAACATTGCAAAGATGAGCAGGAAGCCAGACGATTGGGAAACTTTTAAAGAGCAACAGAAGATAACTAAAAAGACAATACGGAGAGAAAAGATGAGGTACGAAGGTAAGCTAGCCAAGAATATAAAGGAGGGTAGTAAATGCTTCTTTAGGTATGTGAAGAGGAAAAAATTAGTTAAGGCAAATGTGGGACCCTTGAAGACAGAAACAGGTGAATTTATTATGGGGAACAAGGAAATGGCAGACGAGTTGAACAGGTACTTTGGATCTGTCTTCACTAAGGAAGACACAAACCATTTTCCTGATGTACTAGTGGCCAGAGGACCTAGGGTGACGGAGGAACTGAAGGAAATTCACATTAGGCAGGAAATGATGTTGGATAGACTGATGGGACTGAAGGCTGATAAATCCCCAGGGCCTGATGGTCTGCATCCCAGGGTACTTAAGGAAGTGGCTCTAGAAATCGTGGATGCATTGGTGATAATTTTCCCATGTTCTATAGACTCAGGATCCGTTCCTGTGGATTGGAGGGTAGCTAATGTTATCCCACTTTTTAAGAAAGGCGGGAGAGAGAAAACGGGGAATTATAGACCAGTTAGCCTGACATTGGTGGTGGGGAAGATGCTGGAGTCAATTATAAAAATGAGATAGCGGCACATCTGGATAGCAGTAACAGGATCGGTCCAAGTCAGCATGGATTTATGAAGGGGAAATCACGCTTGACTGATCTTCTGGAATTTTTTGAGGATGTAACTAGGAAAATGGACAAGGGAGAGCCAGTGGATGTAGTGTACCTGGACTTTCATAAAGCCTTTGATAAGATCCCACATAGGCGAATAGTGGGCAAAATTAGGGCACATGGTATTGGGGGTCGGGTACTGACATGGATAGAAAATTGGTTGGCAGACAGGAAATAAAGAGTAGGGATGAACAGGTCCCTTTCAGAATGGCAGGCAGTGACTAGTGGGGTACCGCAAGGCTCGGTGCTGGGACTGCAGCTATTTACAATATGCATCAATGATTTAGATGAAGAGATTAAAAGTATCATTAGCAAATTTGCAGGGTGACTTGGACAGGTTGGGTGAGTGGGCAGATGCATGGCAGATGCAGTTTAATGTGGATAATGTGAGGTTATCCACTTTGGTGGCAAGAACAGGAAGGCAGATAATTATCTGAATGGTGTCAAGTTATCACTGACTGAGTCACAGTTCTATCGTATCCTATGTCCTGTTTAGTGTATGTCCAATACTGCACATATTTACCCCCCTTACTCAGTTAGAGCGGCACGGTGGCGCAGCGGTAGAGTTGCTGCCTCACAGCGCCAGAGACACGGGTTGGGTCCTGACCACAAGTGCTGTCTGTGCGGAGTTTGTACGTTCGCCCCGTGACCTGCGTGGGTTTTCTCCGAGATCTCTGGTTTCCTCCCGCACTCCAAAGACGTGCAGGTTTGCAGGTTAATTGGCTTGTAAATGTGTCCCTAGTGTGTGTAGGGTAGTGTTAATGTGCGTGGATCGCTGATCGGTGCGGTCTCGAAACTAAAAACAAAATGCTCAGTTATAGCGAACAATCGGCCATAATATATGTGCTGGGCCATGGGCGATGGAATGAAATCCTAATAAGTTTAAAGTACTTTATTGGGATGTTGCCTGGAGTAGAATACTTCAGTAATGGACATGATTGCCCCTCCATGGCCAGTTATAACAAGGGGTATCTGTATTAAGGAAGCAGTAGTAAGCATTTAGTGACTTTCCCCTGTATCTCATTTCAGATGTCTCTTCTTTGTTGCGTGAAATATGGCCTTACAGTCGCTACTGTTGTACGGTGCAATTGAAGATTTATCTTCTTGACCTGAGGTTGCTGTAAATTCCAATGGAAATGTTTTACAGTATTGAAGCACTTCCCATGTCATTTGTCAGTGGCTACATCTCTTATCAGTAAAAGATACATTTTATAATTGAACATAATTAAGTTCACAAGCTTCCAAGAAATCTATGGTTTCTTTTTGTTCAGTAATTCTTGCCAGCATGCTCATACTTCACCGATAATTTGCTGTCACTGACTTTTAAATGTGGAGTCAATGTAAACAACTTCTCAACATTACAGTTCAGCCAAAAAGTAGATGTCTACGTATAGAATGTGTAGTTCTAGATGTGGTGGTGAATGTGGAAAACAATTGTTATCACACAAAACGCTGAAGAAACTCAGCGGGTCAGGCAGCATCTGTGGAGAACATGGATAGGTGACGTTTCACAGAGTGCCGGAGTAACTCAGTGGGTCAGGCAGCATCTGTGGAGAACATAGATAGGTGACGTTTCACAGAGTGCTGGAGTAACTCAGTGGGTCAGGCAGCATCTGTGGAGAACATGGATAGGTGAAGGTACACAAAAATGCTGGAGAAACTCAGCGGGTGCATCAGCATCTATGGAGCGAAGGAAATAGGCAACGTTTCGGGCCGAAACCCTTCTTCAGACTGATAGGGGGTGGGGAGAAGAAAGGAAAAAAGGCGGAGGAGAAGCCCGAGGGCTGGGGGAGGGGAGGAGACAACCAGAGGGCTGAGGAAGGGGAGGGGACAGCAAAGGCTAGCAGAATTGGGAGAATTCAATGTTCAAGCCCCCAGGATGTAGACTGCCCAAGCGGAATATGAGGTGCATTTCCTCCAATTTCCGGTGTTGCTCGCTGTGGCCATGGAGGAGACCCAATTGAATTGTGGCCATTGAATTCTCCCAATTCTGCTAGCCCTTGCTGTCTCCTCCCCTTCCTCAGCCCTCTGGTTGTCTCCTCCCCTCCCCCAGCCCTCGGGCTCCTCCTCTGCCTTTTTTCCTTTCTTCTCCCCACCCCCTATCAGTCTGAAGAAGGGTTTCGGCCCGAAACGTTGCCTATTTCCTTCGCTCCATAGATGCTGCTGCACCTGCTGAGTTTCTCCAGCATTTTTGTCTACCTTCGATTTTCCAGCATCTGCAGTTCCTTCTTTAACACTATGGATAGGTGACGTTTCACAGAGTGCTGGAGTAACTCAGCGGGTCAGGCAGCATCTGTGGAGAACATGGATAGGTGATGTTTCACAGAGTGCTGGAGTAACTCAGCGGGTCAGGCAGCATCTGTGGAGAACATGGATAGGTGACGTTTCAGGTTGGGACCCTTCTTCAGTTTATGGGGTGAAGAAAGCTGGATGGGAGGGGGGGCAGGACAAAGCGTGGCAGGTTGTGGAAGTGAGTCCGAGTATCTGCCTACCACCTGCCATGCTTTGTCCTTCTCCTCCTCTCTTCCAGCTTTCCCCCGCCCTATCAGTCTGAAGAAGGGTCCTGACCCGAAATGGCACCCTATCCATGTTCTCCACAGATACTGCCTGACCCGCTGAGTTACTCCAGCACTCTGTGAAACGTCACCCTATCCATGTTCTCTAGAGATACTGCCTGACCCGCTGAGTTACTCCAGCACTCTGTGTCCGTCTTTGTAAAGCAGCATCTGCGGTTCCCTGTTTCCACTATTACACAGTGAATACTTGTCCTTGTTTGCATGGTGGTGGAAATTCTTTCCGAGCGTTTGAACGGGGAACAGCGTGTAAATGAATCCTGTTTTTCCGCTAGATGATCCAGTCACTGTTGGAGGCAATCAACCAGCGCATTAAATTAAAAGTGTACATCGACTACCTGCCCACCCTCTGCCCGGAGCAGAGTGCACAAGTCTAGGCACGATTGCCATCATTATCAGTCCGAGAGGAAGAGAGCAATGAGGTTTCCAGGGAGCATCAGTTGCAGAGTTTGACACCTGTACAGGTGAGATCTGCTAATTACATCCTTCACAGCTTGTTTTGTGTTGAGTGCTGTTGCTGGAGATCGTGCAGCTGCTGCCGGCCCCTCAACATCTCACCCCTTGTCAAAACACCACCCCTTCCAAAGCCTCTCCGCTGCACTCTGCACCATTTACTGTCCAGTCACACGTCTTAGTCTAACATTTGGTGCACCAGAAATTGTGATTTTACAGAAACTGTTGATTGTGCCACATATGTAACCTGTTGCCACTGCTTCCACACACATTGCTTCACTGATTTTGTTTCTCTCTCTCTCTCTCACTCTCTCATTCTCTCTCTCTCACTTTCTCGCTCTTGCTCTCTCTCTCTCTATCTCGCTCTCTATCTCTCTCTTACTCTTGCTCTCTATCTATCTATCTATCTATCTATCTATCTATCTATATCTATCTATCTATCTATCTATCTATCTATCTATCTATCTATCTATCTATCTATCTATGTATCTATCTATCTATCTATCTATCTATCTATCTATCTATCTATCTATCTATCTATCTATCTATCTATGTATCTATCTATCTATCTATCTATCTATCTATCTATCTATCTATCTATCTATCTATCTATCTATCTCTGCCTGTTCTCTCTCTCTCTCTCTCCCTCTCTCTCCCTCTCACACAAACACATTGACTGATCCAGCCACCCCTAACTAGAATGAACAGAGAGATAGAACCTGATGACAAGTTGAACTATTTTCCCCTCTGCCTGCACGTGATCCATTCTCTGTGCATCCACGTGCCTGTCTAAACACCTCTTAAACACCACTATTGTATCAGCCTCCACCACCACCCCTGGCAGCGCGTTCCAGGCACCCACCACCCTCGATGTGTAAAGAAATCTTGCCGTGCAAATCTCCTTTAAACTTTCCCCCTCTCACCTTGAAGCGATGTCCTCAGAGTCGTTTGTTCCTACAAAATATTTATATATTTTTTCAATTTAAAAATGGACTTTATTCGAGAAATAAATATACACAAAGCATGATCCTTACAAAACTCCATCCGACATTCCCGGCGGCTACACATACATACAGTACAGCTTCCCCAAATCACAAATTTATCCCCCGACACTTCCCACTCATGTGGCCCACTGGCGTGGAACCCATCCCTTGTTTTGAGGGGCGTCTCCACCACACCCTGCCCCCCATGTCCAGCAGCGGAAGGACCCTGGACTCTGGTCCTCCCCCACCGAGCCTTAGTGATGAGCTGGAGTTTGCAGTGTCCACGTGGTTCTGGACAGTGAGATGATGCTGGAGTTTGTTACCTGGGTATTTGACCTCCGGGTGAGGAGTGGTATCTGTAAATCGCAGAGACTTCATTCAAGTGCCGTTCCATTGAAAGCGGGAGAGGTTTGCAGATCTTGCGTCTTTGCCCAGTGAGCGTGAAGCGATGTGAACTGTGCGCAGTGGATCGCCACAAAAGCAACTCTCAGCTATTAAATAGCTCATTATGTGGCTTTTAATCCAGTCACTTGGGAAACTACGAACTGTAGCAACAGCTCGTGAAACGTGAAACTATGAGAACAGCTGAGGCAATGCAGGCCCATTCTGATTTTAGAAAGCTGATAATATGAAAGATAACCATTTCTGTTGTGGCTGCGTAAAAAAACAAAGCTCGGACTTGGCCACATTTATTAAAAAAACTTTTACTGTAAGCCGTCTTGTTTTCAGGAAGGGAAACGTTTGAACGTAGATCGATATTTGAACGCTGTGCCGTTGTCATCAATGGGAGTTGTGTTGTATGCAGAGCCCGATCTGCTGCAAAATTATTCCCCATACAACGCCCAGGACCATATACAATGCATATGAAATTCTTAACGGATTGGACGGGCTAGATGCAGGAAAAAATGTTCCCCATCGTGGGGGAGTCCAGAACCAGGGGTCACTGGTTAAGAATAAGGGGTCGACCATTTAGGACTGAGATGAGGAAAAACTTTTTCAGCCAGAGAGTTGTGAATCTGTGGAATTCTCTGCCACAGAAGGCAGTGGAGGCCAATACACTGGATGTTTTCAAGAGAGAGTTAGATTTAGCTCTTAGAGCTAACGGAATCAAGGGCTATGGGGAGAAGGCAGGAACGGGGTACTGCTTGTGGATGATCAGCCATGATCACATTGAATGGCGGTGCTGGCTCGAAGGGCCGAATGGCCTACTCTTGCTCCTATTGTCTATGTTTCTATGACCTACAGTACACACTGTGAATGGCAAAATTGTTTTTGCGAATAACTAAAATGGAGCTTTTAGTTTCGTTCGAAGCCAAAAGTAAAGAATTTCAGAAATTCTATGTCTTCGTATTTCTCGGAATAACATGGAGAGAGAAGCCAGCTCCAATCCAGTCCGTCATAGTTCAGTATTTACTCAAAAATACTGACTTATTGATCGTGTGTTGAATCTATCAGCAAGAAATCATAAGGTTGTTTTAACCCCTGACTTTGCCTGGTTATGAATCCTTGCTAGTCCGATATAACAGAATTTAGACTTCCATCACCCAACATCAACATTGATCTCACAAGTTCGAATCAATGAATGAATGAATAAGTTTATTGGCCAAGTATTCACATACAAGGAATTTGCCTTGGTGCTCCGCCCACAAGTGACAACACGACATACAGCGACAGTTAGGAATGACACATTAAACATTAATAATAAAATAATTATTTATTATATGTATGACTGCAGGCAACGAAATTTCGTTCAGACCAAAAGGTCTGAATGACAAATAAAGGAATCTAAGTCTAAAACATTATTGATTAAGCATGTAAATTATATAAAATACCAGAGCAAAAGGAGGCTACAGATTTTTGGTTATTGAGTAGAGCTACTAGTGGAAAAAAGCTGTTTTTATGTCTGGCTGTGGCAGCTTTGACAGTCCGGAGTCGCCTTCCAGAGGGAAGTGATTCAAAGAGTTTGTGGCCAGGGTGAGAGGGATCAGAGATTATCTTACCCGCTCGCTTCCTGGCCCTTGCAGTGTACAGTTCATCAATGGAGGGAAGGTTGCAGCCAATAACCTTCTCAGCTGATCGGACGATTCGCTGCAGCCTCTCAGGTGTCGTGCTTGGTGGCTGAGCCAAACCAGACCATGATGGAGAAGGTGAGGACAGACTCTACGATGGCTGTGTAGAATTGGACCATCATTGCCTGTGGCAGATTGTGCTTCCTCAGCTGCCGCAGGAAGTACATCCTCTGTTGGGCCTTTTTGACTGTGGAGTCGATGGTGGCCCCCCATTTAAGGTCCTTGGAGATGATGGTTCCCAGGAACTTAAAAGACTCCACAGATGTGACTGTTCATAAGTGATAGGAGCAGAAGTAGGCCATTTGGCCCATCAAGTTTACTCCACCATTCAATCGTGGCTGATCTATCTCTCCCTCCTAACCCCATTCTCCTGCCTTCTCCCCATAACCTCTGACACCCGCACTAATCAAGAATCTATCTATCTCTGCCTGAAATATATCCATTGATTTGGCCTCCACAGCCATCTGTAGCAAAGAATTCCACATATTCACCACCCTCTGACTGATGAAAATCTCCAAAGTTTTTGTAAACCCACAAGTTATTTGGCTTGTCAAGATGAGCACATAAAGGTCTGAAATAATGTGCAGAATGCTGTGTAGGGAGTAGCTGCAGATGTTGGTTTGTACTGAAGATAGACACAAAGTGCTGGAGATAAAACAGAACAAACCCTGTTCAGTTAATCATTGCCAATATCTTCTAGGAAGCAAACCACTTCAAAATGAATCTGTTTAACTTGATATAATCTCAAAGAAAACGCCGCTGTGCTGGGCAAGCATAATGTCAGCTAGTTTGGGGTTTTACAATTTCTGCAGAATTGTAGTTTCAAGTATAGGAAGGATGTTATTCAGCTGGAAAGATGTTATTCAGCAGTGTGACTTGATGACCCTATGAGGTATTGGATACATCATGCACACAATATATACAGTAGATCGCCAGAGTCTTTTAGCCCAAGTCCGGGAATCGAGAACCAGAGGACATCGGTTTAATGTGAGGAGGGAAAGATCTAATAAGAAACTGGGGGATAACATTTTCATACAAAAGGTTGGTGGGTGTATGGAACGAGCTGCTGGAGGAGGTAGTTGAGGGTGGGACTATCATAACATGTAAGAAACATTTGGACAGGTACATGGATAAGACAGGTTTAGAGGGATATGGGCCAAGTGGGACTAGTGTAAATGGGACACGTTGGTAGGAGTGGGCAAGTTGGGCTGATGCATTATTCTATGCTGTATTTCTTTACCCTGTCCATACAAGTGCTTGTTGACCCAGGAGATCTGTCCTTCCCGATTGATTGGAACCATTGCATCCTATCCTGTCACAACGTTAAAGCTATGACCAATAAAAGTGGAAAGTTGACTCTGAATGTAAAGGGCCTGTCCCACTTGGGCATTGTTAGCGCATCACGCAGGTGGCGTACGAAGATGTTGTGAACCCAAAAATCCTGGGGTGCTCGTCACTGCCTACGCCACCACGCGCCATGCGCGTGTAATGCACGCCATGCGCGCGCCGTGCGTCGTGACGCGTTAAAGATGATGCGTAAATGACGCCCAAGTGGGACAGGCCCTTAACTGTAATAAAAGCTTGAGACTGCTGCCCAATGATCCACACACCTTATTGCACACGTAACCATTCCGCTCTGCTTTAGGAGACCACACATAAAGAGGAGAGACCCCTTGAGAAACTAAGCATTTTAAAACAAATATATGACCCAGAATGAGAGATTTGAACAAGTGGTAAAGATGGTAAATATATTGGGTAGCTAGACACAAGAAGCTGGAGTAACTCAGCGGGGCAGGCGGCATCTCTGGAGAGAAGGAACGGGTGACGTTTCAGGTCGAGAGTCTGAAGAAAGGTCGCGACCTGAAACGTCACCCATTCCTTCTCTCCAGAGATGCTGCCTGCCCCGCTGAGTTACTCCAGCTTCTTGTGCCTATCTTCGGTTTCAAACCGACATCTGCAGGTCCTTCCTACAAATATATTACGTCCGCAGGTTGAGGTTTTTTTTAGCCTGAAGGGGAATGTCACGAAAAAAATGAAAAGAGGTTGTGTTTAATTCCACTGTTTTCCTGTCGAGAGAAGCGAGCTTGTATTGGTGTTGTCTTTACCATTATTAAAGCAGGATTATTGCCCTCATACCTTCAATGAACCAAGGCAGCCGAGCTTGACTGTCATTAAAGCAAACATTCATAAATATACTGGGAATATTGCCTTGTTGATTGTCCATGACCACAAACGAGATTTCTCTCCTATGTCGACTAGTAATTGAGCCTGGGGGTATACTCAAACAGAGACACATTCGTTTCTGGCGGAGGTAGAGGAATTATTTCTCCCCCTTGGTTTCAAGTTGCCTCCAGTGTATAATAATGCCTGTTCTACCACCCTCTTTCAATTCAGTTGAGGCAATACTCTTATTATTTATGACATTTTTCTACTGTGAAACAGATACTAAATTAAGCATTGAAGCTTAGTTGAGAATTTGAGGATCGTTGGACAGGATTGTAAAATATCCGTGCTATCCTGACAGGAATGCTGTTGCGTCCAACTTATTAAATCCCTCGTTTGTCTGTGCTAATTGATGGGGAAGATCACGCAGAATCGCTGATGTTTAACATATTTGTAAAAATGAAATCTGCTGATGAAAAACTCTGCGGCAGTTCCCTTACTGAGTGAAGCGATCCAGCGCGAACTCCTCTTAGTCGAGGACTTGTATGGTTACGAGATCTCCAGCGTTCCACACCGGTTGAACCAAAGGCAGACTCTTTTTCTTTGTCGGGAGGTGACCAACTTTTAACGCCCGAACCCAAATTGCCGTGCAGAGGATGATAACAGACTGATAGTGTCGTACAGCACGGAAACAGGCCCTTCAGCCCAACTTGGCCATGCAGACCAAGACGCCCCATCTACGCTAGTCCAACCTGCCCGCGTTTGGCCCATATCCCTCTAAACCCGTCCTATCCATGTACCTGTCCAAATGTGTTTTAAATGTACCTGCCTCAACTACCTCCTCTGGCAATTTGTTCCATTCAAGAGTTCAAGAGAGTTTAATTGTCATGTGTCCCTGATAGGACAATGAAATTCTTGCTTTGCTTCAGCACAACAGAATATAGTAGGCATTGACTACAAAACAGATCAGTGTGTCCATATACCATTATATAAATATATACACACATGAATAAATAAACTGATAAAGTGCAAATAAACAGATTATTGGCTATTAATGTTCAGAGTTTTGTACGAGCCAAGTTTAATAGCCTGATGGTGTCACCCACCACCCTGTGAAAAAGTTGCCCCTCAGGTTCCTAATAAATCTTTCCCCTCTGATCCTAAACCTATGTCCTCTGGTTCTTGATTCCACTACCCTTGGTAACAGACTATTTATTCCCCTGATGATTTTTTACACCTTTAACAGATCACCGCTCAGCCTCCTGTGCTTCAAGTCCGAGCCTGCCCAGCCTCTCCCAAGAGCTTGGGCCCTCGAATCCTGGCAACATCCTCGTGAATCTTTCCTGCACTCTTTCCAGCCTAGTGCCATCTTCCTGCAACGTTGCAGTCTTTCCGCTGCAGGTATTCCTGCAAGAATGATCCCTGCATCATCTCCAGCTCAGGGTAGCGTGTGGATTTGAGCAGGGGGTTCGGATCGGGGCTGGTGCGTGGATGACCAACACAATAGAATCGAAGGACTAATAGCGGATGATGGTGTGGTAAGGCTGAGATGTACCGTCACAGTAACCTGATGAAAACATTGTTGAAATACCACGTCCGTGCTGATGGACTGGAGATGGGGTTGGAATGTGTCCATGGACTAACTGTTCAAATTTCATCTTTATATGCCTTGTTATCGCCTTCCCCGAGCTAACAATGATCTATTCTGCCTCAATGTGGTCTTGTTGTCAGACAACGTTCTCCCACTATCTTCCCCACAGCCAACAATAATCCACTCTACGACAGACACAAACTGCTGGAGTAACTCAGCGGGTCTTGGCAGCATCTCCAGAGCGAAGGAATGGGTGACCTTTCGGGATGAGACCCTTCTTCGGACTTCAATGATCCACTCTACCTCGCTCATCATCCCTTTGATCTCTCGTTTTCACACCTAACCCTTCCGTATCTCTGTCTAACTCTCCTCTGAAGAAGGGTCTCGACCCCGAATCGTCACCCGTTCCTCCTCTCCAGCGATGCTGCCTGTCCTGCCGAGTTACTCCAGCATTTTGTGCCTATCTGCCATGTTAGATCAGCCTGCCAGGAACATTGGATCAGTCCACATACAGAATGATGGCAGCAGGAATCCAGGAGATGTGGCAATCGGATCAGCTATGGGGCAACAAGTAGTTGGGGCAACAAAGGACATTGACCTCCTCCTAAATATAGTTTAAGGACAGGAATCCCGTCAACTTGGAAATGGAGAAATTAGCCTTTGGATCGGAAATGGTATGATTCAATTTTATTTCAATGCGCGACGAACTGGAATAACTTTGATACAAATTGCCAATTGCTATTATTACATCAAATTGTACAATTTTAAGTAAGTACAGTTAAAAATTCTAGCATTTTCGGTACCATAAATATTCTTGTAGAACTCTTTATATTTGTGAGTTTTGCAATGTTTACAAGCCCACTAATCTGGAGAATATATTGGAACAAACACATTTGTTCATAGGCTGTGGAATGGGTTGGACAATATAAAACTTCCCACAGACAGACACAAGTCCCATCTTGCAACCTTGCACAATACAAGTGGTTGGTCAACATCTGTACCAGTTGTGCAGGGTAGAATGTAAATAAGGGAAGTTTCCACTTGAACATGTATACGGTCTTCCATTTGGTTTTCATTTTTTATTTTAATTCTGATACAGTTGGCAATTCCTTTTAAACGTCAACACAGGAGCTGGGCCATCATTAAATTATCTTTCAAAATTACATTAGTCTTGCATCGTGTCACTGTTGATAAATGTCTGCTCTCGGTGCCCTGCAGTATTTGGCTTTCCAACAAGGTTTGCTTGCATGGATTGCGTAAACTGCAAGGTTCACAGCTGGTTTAAGGTTTAAAAATGAATGTCTCTGCATGTCCTGAAGCCAGTATAATATTGCCATTTCCCCCCTAAAAGACATATGTTACGGATCCCGTCCACATGTATGTTTAAGATCACCCATGATCACATTGAATGGCGGTGCTGGCTCGAAGGGCCGAAAGGCCGAATGGCCTACTCCTGCACCTATTGTCTATTGTCTATTGTCTATTGTCTAAAGAACTGCAGATGCTGGAAAAATCAAAGGTAGATAAAAATGCTGGAGAAACTCAGCGGGTGAGGCAGCATCTATGGAGCGAAGGAATAGATGACGTTTCGGGTCGAGACCCTTCTTCAGACTGATGTGGGGGTGGGGAGGGGGGACGGGAAAAAGAAAGGAAGAGGCGGAGACAGTAGGCTGTGGGAGAGCTGGGAAGGGGAAGGGAAAGAAGGAGAAAGTAGGGACTACCTGAAATTGGAGAAGTCAATGTTCATACCGCTGGGGTGTAAACTGCCCAAGCGAAATATGAGGCGCTGCTCCTCCAATTTACGGTGGTCCTCACTCTGACCATGGAGGAGGCCCAGGACAGAAAGGTCGGATTCGGAATGGGAGGGGAGTTGAAGTGCTGAGCCACCGGGAGATCAGGTTGGTGCATGCGAACTGAGCGGAGGTGTTGGGCGAAGCGATCGCCAAGCCTACGCTTGGTCTCACCGATGTAGAGCAGCTGTATGTCTACATCCACGTGTGTGATCAATCCAGGAGAAATCTCTGCCCATTCCCAACAATGGAAAATGGCTTCTGGGCAGTCGACGTGCTGGTTTAACACAACGGTTTGTGTGCAGACAGCAAGTCCTTTGTATACAGATTCACCATCGGAACATCTTTTGGTCTGGTCAGGTTTGTCTCTGTCGAGTAATGGAGCAGTGGCCAGGGCTTTTGTTGCACTTTCTACCTGAATGTGCAACCATTACCCACAGCCAGCATAAAACCTTGCTGCACAAATATTGCTTTCACTCAGATTCCCTTCTGCACCACCTGTAATACCTGGGCTGGCCGCGAAAACCAAGCGTATCACTTAACAAGGTGAGACGGCGATCTGTGTCAAGGTGCCAGGTGTGCTGGAGATGTGGCACAGAGTCGCATTCACGTGGGCTTTCAGTTCAAGCTGCATACATGTTGGCCAGCACCCATACATTGAATTGGAGGTAGACAAAAATGCTGGAGAAACTCAGCGGGTGAGACCGAAGGGTCTCGACCCAGAACGTCACCTATTCCTTCGCTCCATAGATGCTGCCTCACCCGCTGAGTTTCTCCAGCATTTTTGTCTACCTTCCATTGTCCAGCATCTGCAGTTCCTTCTTAAACCATACATTGAATTGGATGCTTTCAAGAGAGAGTTAGTTAGAGCTCCTAGGGATAGTGGAGTTAAGGGATATGGGGAGAAGGCAGGAACGGGGTACTGATTGGGGATGATCAGCCATGATCACATTGAATGGCAGTGCTGGCTCGAAGGGCCGAATGGCCTACTCCTGCACCTTTTGTTTATTGTCTATTGAATGATAGAACATCCTCCCTCACTTCCCTCTTTCAGATGCAGATCCATCAGTCCTTAACACAAGTCTTCCCTTTATGCTCCTGCACCTACAACTCAAGGTGTTCAACCTCTCCATCAGGTAGACCTCTTCTTTGGTTGGCTCTGCCTCCATGCCTTGTTCTGTAAGGAATCCTCACCACCCAGTGACCACCTCTTCTCCCGTCTCTAATATTCCCCCTCCTCTTGGACTCCCCCTGCTAGCCTTCTGCCCTCCCTAGACGTTTCTATGTCTGGGGAAGGAACCCGACCCGAAACGTCACCTATCCATGTTCTCCAGAGATGCTGGCTGACCCGCTGAGTTACTCCAGCACTCTGTGAAACGTCACCTATCCATGTTCTCCACAGATGCTGCCTGACCCAGGTGGCCGATTAGGAAAAGGGGAGATGCAACGAGACCTGGGTGTCATGGTACACCAGTCATTGAAAGTAGGCATGCAGGTGCAGCAGGCAGTGAAGAAAGCGAATGGTATGTTAGCATTCATAGCAAAAGGATTTGAGTATAAGAGCAGGGAGGTTCTACTGCAGTTGTACAGGGTCTTGGTGAGACCACACCTGGAGTATTGCGCACAGTTTTGGTCTCCTAATCTGAGGAAAGACATTCTTGCCATAGAGGGAGTACAGAGAAGGTTCACCAGACTGATTCCTGGGATGGCAGGACTTTCATATGAAGAAAGACTGGATAGACTCGGCTTGTACTCGCTAGAATTTAGAAGACTGAGGGGGGATCTTATAGAAACTTACAACATTCTTAAGGGGTTGGACAGGCTAGATGCAGGAAGATTATTCCCGATGTTGGGGAAGTCCAGAACTAGGGGTCACAGTTTAAGGATAAGAGGGAAGACTTTTAGGACCGAGATGAGGAAATCATTTTTTACACAGAGAATGGTGAATCTGTGGAATTCTCTGCCACAGAAGGTAGTTGAGGCCAGTTCATTGGCTATATTTAAGAGGGAGTTAGATGTGGCCCTTGTGGCTAAAGGGATTAGGGGGTAGGGAGAGAAGGCAGGGATGGGATACTGAGTTGGATGATCAGCCATGATCATATCAAATGGTGGTGCAGGCTCGAAAGGCCAAATGGCCTACTCCTGCACCTATTTTCTATGTTTCTATGTTTCTATGACCCGCTGAGTTACTCCAGCACTCTGTGTCTTTTTTAGGGAGTTCTTGTACATTACATATGTACACATTATAGGTGCATGTCGATGGGATTGTACATTGACAGAATTGATGAGCTGCTGAATTTTGGTATCAGTCTGACGAAGGGTCCTGACCCCAAACCTCACCTGCCAATTCTCGCCAAGATGCTGTGACCAGCATGGAATTGTGTTCCTCTCCAGCAATGTCACGGGTCGAGGCTTAGTCGGTCCTGAAACAGCTCCTCAATAACCCCTGCTGCAATATTGTTTGTTTTCATGGTCTTTGCTGTGGACATCCAGCGGACCTCGAGAGAAGGAGAGAACCAGCTTGACTACAGAGGGGTTTCCAGGATGCTGAAGATGTCCGGAGGAAGTCGGATAGGATCATTCACTCCGGACTGCTGGCTGAATGCAGTGGCCAATGTAGGGTTGACTCCGCATTTCCTGCCAATACTGAGGAGGTACTGCTCTGAAAAAGTAGCTCTTTTGAACATGAATTGTGCTTAAGAAGTATTTAGACATGCACACAGATACGCATGGATCAGAGGGATATGGATCATGAATGAATGAATAAGTTTATTGGCCAAGTATTCACATACAAGGAATTTGCCTTGGTGCTCCGCCCACAAGTGACAACATGACATACAGCGAAAGTTAGGAATGACACATAAAACATGAAACATTATGTGCAGGCAGAAGAGATTAGTTTATCTTGGCAGACAAAAGTGCTGGAGAAACTCAGCGGGTGCAGCAGTAATCTATTGAGCTCCATAGACACTTCCTCACCCGCTGAGTTTCTCCAGCACTTTTGTCGACCTTCGATTTTCCAGCATCTGCAGTTCCTTCTTAAACAGTTTATCTTGGCATCGTGTTCAGCACAGACATTGTGGGCCGAAGGGCCTGTTGTCCTGTGCTGTCCTCTTCTATGTTCCAAGTTAACCCTTTGTACCATCTGCCCTGAGAGTCTTCTGTAAACATTCCCACGGCACCTTTAGAGGAGCAGGTGGGTTCTGTTTTGCCCTGGTCAATATTTTACCCTCAATCACGTCATTAAGGCAGATTAGCCAGCTAATTCATTTTGTTGGTCGTGAGATCTTGCTGAGTGCAAATGAATTTGAGTGTTGAGTGGTAATTAATCGCAATGTTTGCAACTTTTACAATCCTGACTCTGCTGCAGAAATGCTTCATTGTCTGAGAAACATGTAAAGACATGTTTTATGCTTCAATGCAAGTTGATTTTTTTATTTTCTTAAATACACTTAATAACAATTAGCTCTTTGTCACATTCGGTTTGTTGTATGTCAAACGAGGTGAATACTTGCCATAGAATTATCAACTTGAGACTTTAGAGATGCAGCGCAGAAACAGGCCCTTCGGCCCACCGAGTCCATGCCGAATCAGAGTTGTTTCTGAAAAGGAACCTATCATATTAGGCCATCATCTAAATAGGACCCTACATCAGTCTGAAGAAGGGTTTCGGCCCAAAACGTTGCCTATTTCCTTCGCTCCATGGATGCTGCTGCACCCGCTGAGTTTCTCCAGCACTTTTGTCTACCTAGGTGCCTATCATAAGTTTGTATACGTCTTGGCACCAGTCTGCTTTTGCATATACTACATCTTTGCAAGGCATGGAGTAAATGTTTTACCAGTTTATAAAATATGTGTCGTTTCCCCAAAGATTGAGAACGTATATTTGAATGATAATGAGGGTTTGGGGTTGTCTGATTTTGGCCATGCCAGTTAACGCTGGCCGTGTGACCACAGAGATGAGCTGAGGGAACAGTATCTAGTTATGCATTTAAGCTGCAACAAGACGATTCTTGTGTCCTTGAGAATGTGGAGTCGTGGGTTGACTGCTTGCTTCCTATTTACTCTGGCTTAGAATATCTTCATCGAGAATTATATTAATTCCACCTTCCTGACCACACAGTGTGCATTGCTGAGAAACCTTTCTATGCTAAGATTCTTAGTTCCAAGCCCAACATTAGCTGAGTGAGTGACAATCCACCAATGTCAAATTGGGACCACGTTTAAGGGTCAGCTCAAATGTTGAAACGCGTGTTTCAACTCATTCTGGAGTCTGAAAGGAGTCCAAGACCAGCAGCCTGGGTTCATATTTCACACAAGCTCGAGCCTATTTACACAAGTTGGCTCCTACCTGGCTGGAACTCCACACCATCTTGCCCAGGAGAGAGCTCTCTGCAGTACTGAAACTGCGGAGTGAACACAATTGAGAATTCCCCGCGTACGCATTTCAATGAAGGTCGGGTTGGGTTTTTGTTTGTAAGTGGCCAGTGGTTCCAGCAGACTCCCCCGACTTGATCCGCAAGGCTTGGGACCACCAGTGGATTCACACTCCATTTGATATCCATCCCTGTAGGTGCGAGCTTGGCTCCCACTGGGAACTCTCATCTTACCTTGCCAGGGACTTGGCTTGGATCATACGTGACCCTGCATCTACACTGATTGCCGTCGGCCGACAGTACAAAAATCCCCTCAGAATATCAACTCCGTCTCTTTATGGGAATCAAACAATAGAATCCTAATCTTAGTCCGTCCGAACAGACACATAAAAAATATATATCTAAGGTAGACACAGAACGCTGGAGTAACTCAGTGGGACAGGCAGCATCTCCGGAGAGAAGGAATGCGTGACGTTTCGGGTCGAGACCCTTATTTCTTTTGAATTGAGTAATTGTTAACCCAAAGAAATCAAAGAATGATGAAGGAAACCTAGTAATTTAGCGGTGAGGTCGAGTAATTTAATTGCAAAATAAATGCGAATAATTGCAAAATTCCAATTCAGCCATAGTGCGATGAATGAGTGGCCTGAGTCTTATGCTTCGATCATGCCCTGCTTTGCAAATCTGTGAACACTTCTAATAAATCAAGTGTAATATTTTGTAGCTAGTACGAACCCAGATATTATTATGTCATTTTGTATATTTTTTTATCCAGTAGGAGTATGAACAATTTAGAGAGAGAATTAAATGTATTTGTCTGGTAGACACAGAGTGCTGGAGTAACTCAGCGGGTCGGGCAGCATCTGTGGAGAACATGGATAGGTGATGTTTCACAGAGTGCTGGAGTAACTCAGCGGGTCAGGCAGCATCTGTGGAGCGAAGGAAATGGGCAACCTTTCGGGCCGAAACCCTGAAGGAAATAGGCAACGTTTCGGGCCGAAACCCGGAAGGGTTTCGGGCCGAAACGTTGCCTATTTCCTTCGCTCCATAGATGCTGCCGGAACATGGATAGGTGACGTTTCACAGAGTGCTGGAGTAACTCAGCGGGTCGGGCAGCATCTGTGGAGAACATGGATAGGTGACGTTTCACAGAGTGCTGGAGTAACTCAGTGGGTCAGGCAGCATCTCTGCAGAAAAAGGGTGGGTGGCGTTTTGGGTCGGAATCATTCTTCAGTCTCTGAAGGGC
This sequence comes from Malacoraja senta, assembly GCA_038087875.1. Lineage (NCBI taxonomy): Eukaryota > Metazoa > Chordata > Chondrichthyes > Rajiformes > Rajidae > Malacoraja > Malacoraja senta. Next base: position 72,910 of record JAXLNO010001015.1, read on the forward strand.
CTGTCCCACTTGGGCGTCATTTGTGCGTCACGCAGATCCCAAAGTCCTGGGGCGCCACGCGCGACGGTGCGTCACTGCCTACGTCACCACGCACCATGCGTACGTTGTGACGCGTAAATGATGTCGCGAAAATGACGCCCAAGTGGGACAGACCCTTGAAGTGTCAGTTCAGACATCTGAGTCTGATGGAACCAGCTGCCGGAGGAGGTAGTTGAGGCAGGGACTATCCCAACGTTTAAGAAACAGTTAGACAGGTACATGGATGGGACAGGTTTAGAGGGATATGGACCAAACGCAGGCAGGTGGGACTAGTGTAGCTGGAGCATGTTGGTCGGTGTGGGCCAGTTGGGCCGAAGGGCCTGTTTCCATGCTGTATCACTCTGTGGCCTCTGCATGGTGACTGCAGCAGGTGTGATCTACTGAAGGCACTGCAGTTACTCCACGCTCCCCCTCTCAGCTCCCGCATCTACCACCACGAAGGACAAGGGCAGCAGATGCATGAGAACAGCAATGTCACACTCCAACCCGACTTAGAATTATCATGCAGACCCCTCATAGAGTCGCTCAGCAAGGAAATGGCCCTTCAGCCCACCGAGTCCATGCCGACCATCATCACCCGTGAACAACTTCTAGGTTATCCCACTTACTCATCCACTCCCTACACATTGGGGACAGTTCAAAGAGGCCAATCCCCCGCACCCCTTTACGATGTGGGGAGGAAACCAGAGCACCCAGAGGAAACCCGTGAACATGTAACCTACACACAGACAGCACCCAAGGTCAGGATCAAATCCAAGTCTTTGATACGATGAAGTGGCTGCTCTGCTGGCTGTGTAGGAAGGAACTACAGATGCTGGTTTACACCGAAGATGATGCAGTTAAGGGGCTGTCCCACTTGGGCCGTCATTTACGTGACAGGCCGGTAGTGAAGGTTCCGCGATGGTCCTGCGAGAGTCGCGCGCGTCATCATGCGCCCGCACAGCCGTCTGGAGCGCGTGACGTCATTTGAAGATAGACGCAAAATGCTGGAGTAACTCAGCGGGACCGGCAGCATCTCTGGAGAGAAGGAATAGGTGACGTTTTGGGTCGAGACCCTTCTTCAGACTGAGCAAAGTCTGAAGAAGGGTCTCGCCCCAGAACATCGTCCATTCCTTCTCTCCAGAGCTCTACCAGCTGCACCCCTACACCACCGTGCCACCTTGAATGATATTTGATATCCACAATTTAAATGAAGCAACATGATTCCATAATAGCATTGTCATTTTGCAGTGTGACTTATACACAAACCGCATGCATCAGGTGAGGGTCTTGTCTTTGATTTGATATTCCTCCTTGTTATTTGAATCTGTTGATCGATCTCCCTGAAACATTAATGACAGACTCACCTAATGAGTTAGCTGCTGACCTTAATGTCAACATTTACTGTATTTTAAAAATAAACAAAACTGGAAAGCAAAGAAGCTCTTTCCTTGCCAAGGCTACCAATTTAAATATGCATTAGTGTGGGGAATTCCATTTGCACATCAGCTCCCCTGCAGCCTGGCACTGTGCCCGCAACAGTGTGTAGTGCATGATAGCTAACCAAGTATAACGTTTCACATCCAATACTGCCTTTCAGGAAATAATGACCCCAAAATGCAGGTTTAAATAGAAAGATATTTTCAACATTTTTGAATGTGTGCCATAAATCTGAACACAAGGGGAAAAAAATGTATGCATGTCAACTTTCGCATCGGCTGCAATGACAAGTAGATATGTGATGTCTGACTGTCAGAAGGAAGGAAGGTAACTCTGCTAGCATTGAGTTACAGTGTTGTGGGCTCTGGCCGTATCCCTGGTCAGCAGTCCACCTGCCTGTAACTACCTAGCATTCTGGAGCAGCTCAGTCACGCAGAGGAAACCAAGAGAAAGAACCTTTATATTGTATCGCAGGTTAGTGTGATTTAGAGATACAGCGTGGAAACAGGACCTTCAGCCCACCTAGTCCATGCTGACCACCGATCACCCATTCACACCAGTTCTATCTTATCCTGCTTTCTCATCCACTCCCTGCACACGAGTGACTATTTACAGAGGGCCGATTAACCCACAGACCCGCATGCCTTTGCGATGTGGAAGGAAACCCACGCCGTCGCAGGGAGAACGTGCAAACTCCACACACGCAGCATCCGAGGTCAGGATCAAAACTGGATCTCTGACCATAACTTTGTCCCAAATTTTAATTCCAACCCTTGGGCTGTTCCCCACCAGAGATCAGGAGATCGCACGTCAGGACTTAAATTCTCCTAATAAATGATTAACAATTAATTTATGATTATAAACTCTCCAAAGTTATGATCTAATTAAATGTGTCAGAAGGAACAGCAGATGCTGGTTTATCCCACAGAGTGCTGGAGTAACTCAGCGGGTCAGGCAGCATCTCTGGAGAGAAAGGACGGGTGATGTTTCAGGTCGGGCCTTTTCTTCAGACAGCTCTAATTAAATTGGCCAACTCACTACATGTCTTCAATATCACTGCACAACACAGAAACATAGGAAATAGGTGCAGGAGTAGGCCATTCAGCCCTTCGAGCCAGCACTGCCATTCAATACGATCAGTACCCCGATCCTGCTTTCTCCCCATATCCCTTGATTCCGTTAGCCCTAAGAGCTAAATCTAACTTTCTCTTGAAAACATCCAGAGAATTGGCCTCCACTGCCTTCTGAGGCAGAGAATTCCACAGATTCACAACTCTCTGGCTGAAAACGTTTTTCCTCATCTCAGTTCTAAATGGCCGACCCCTTATTCATAAACTGTGACCCCTGGTTCTGGATTCCCCCAACATGGGGAACATTTGTCGTGCATCTAGCCTGCCCAAACCCTAAAGAGTTTTATATGTTTCTATAAGATACCCTCTCATCCTTCTAAATTCCAGTGAATACAAGCCCGGTCGGCCCATTATTTCGTCATATCATATACATAGTTGTACGAAGAGCAAGGCACGTTACAATTATAACTTTACGTACAAGATCCACAGGAAAACTCATGTTTCAGGCCTTCAATCAGAGTTTTCAAAGCAGCGCTCTGAGGAAGGGTCTCGACCCAAAACGTCACCTATTCCTTTGCTCCATAGATGCTGCCTGACCCGCTGAGTTACTCCAGTTGTTTGTATCTATCCACAAGCATGAATTTTGTTTGTTCTCATTAAATTCACCTCTCGGATGTGCAGCTGAATGAAGGGACCTTGGCTGATCACAATTTCCAAGTATCCTTGCATTCACCTCGCAGATTAAGCTAAAATAATTACAGCTGAATATCAGCCTCATTTATTCTCTTTAACTCAGCCAGTTACAAATTCTTGAACGTGGAGCTGAAAGAGTTTTCTTTGTTAATGGCAGGGGAGTGTCTGGGGAATATTTGTCATTACTTGTTTAACAGATACCCTTACTATTATCTTTTAATATCTCCTCACATTTCTGTTCTTTGTTGGGAGTATTGTCCTTTGTTAATGCTTTCTGTTGCCAGCTCAGTGGAGAGAGCCAAGGGATCAGATTATGTATGACTGATGGAACAAAAAGTTCGGCAGCAGAGTCACCTGCGTTTCTACGCAAATAACAGCGTTCCAGAAGGAAGTATGTAGAATTATTTTTATCTGGTGGTGCAGCTGAACACTGGTTTGCTTTTGTCCAACTACTTAAGCCTCACAGTATTTGAGATTTTAGAGTAGTTTCATTGTAAAAGGCCAAACCTCACGCAGTAGATCAGTGATAACATTTCCCACTCGCAGGTTGTTGGGACATAAATCTCTGAACTACAAGTGGAAGAAAGTGCGCTTTATTTTATTGCCTGCATTAGCTATATTACAGAACTTTTCATAAAAGTTACATTTGCATATATCAGTCATCTCTGAGTCCTCCAGTGGTTGAAACAGCTCTCACCCCTGTTCAAAGGAGCTTGTGAACAGGTGCAGGCGTATGGTAAATCATTTCAGTACAGGCTGCTTGTTAAACGCTCACTGTATTCAGCAAATCAACATCTCACTGCACAGAAACAAATGTTGACGTGGGCTGGCTACCTCATTATAGTTCAACTTCTGGGCCGCACTGCCAGAGGTGGTGGTGGAGGTAGACCTACCTACACGATGGAAGCTTCTGGATGGGCACGTGGATATGTAGGGAACGGAAGAATCGCGATCATGAGCAGGCAGAGGAGATTCACTTGGCATCATCATAGAAACGTATACAATTATAAAAAGGACTGGACAAGCTAGATGCAGGAAAAAACGTTCCCGATGTTGGGGGGAGTCCAGAACCAGGGGCCACAGTCTAAGAATAATGGGGAAGGTAGACAAAAAGCTGGAGAAACTCAGCGGGTGAGGCAGCATCTATGGAGCGAAGGAATGGGTGACGTTTTGGGTCGAGACCCTTCTCCAGACTGACGAATAAAGGGGAGGCCGTTTAAAACTGAGATGAGAAAAAACTTCTTCACCCAGAGAGTTGTGAATTTGTGGGAATTCTCTGCCACAGAGGGCAGTGGAGGCCAATTCACTGGATGGATTTAAAAGAGAGTTAGATAGAGCTCTAGGGGCTAGTGGAATCAAGGGGTATGGGTAGAAGGCAGGCACGGGTTACTGATTGTGGATGATCAGTCATGATCACAATGAATGGCGGTGCTGGCTCGAAGGGCCAAATGACCTCCTCCTGCACCTATTGTCTATGTTTCTATGTGTAGGAAGGAATTGCAGATGCTGGTTTACACCGAAGGTTGACACAAAATGCTGGAGTAACTCAGCAGGACAGGCAGCATCTCTGGAGAGAAGGAATGGGTGACGTTTTGGATCTTTGGGATGGCCCGAAACATCACCCATTCTGTCTCTCCAGAGATGCTGCCTGTGCCGCTGAGCTACTCCAACATTTTGTGTCTATCTTGGCATCATGTTGTGCAGTGTTCAAGAGCCTGATGATTATTGGGAAGAAGCTGTTCTTGGACCAGGAGCTCACAGTTTTCATGGTCCCTGTACCTTCGTCCCGATGGCAGGAGTTGAGGGAGGCCAGGGGTGGTGTGGGTCTTTGATGATGTTGGCTCTTTTTGAGGCAGCGCCCCCCATCTTTAATGATGGGGGAGGTCAGCACCTTTGATGGACCATAATTAATAAGAGTAACTTTCTGTTTGCAAATGTTATCTTTGTCTACAACTGGGACAGAACTGTTTGAAATTATCCCATCAATGTGGCGATGGAATCAAAAATGGCATGCAATCCATCATCAGGTGACGCAGCGGGTAGAGTTGCTGCCTCACAGCGCCAGAGACACGGGTTTGATCCTGACTACGGGCGCTGTCTGTACGGAGTTTGTACGTTCTCCCCGTGACCTGCGTGGGTTTCCTCCCGGTGCTCCGTTTTCCTCCCACACTCCAAGGACGTAGAGATTTGTAGGTTAATTGGCTTGGTCAAATTGTAAATTGTCCCTAGTGTGTGTAAGGTAGCGTTAGTGTGCGGGGATCGCTGGTTGGCGCAAACTCGATGGGTCGAAAGGCCTGTTTCCATGCTGTATCTGTAAATTAAAGTAAACTAAATCAGAAATGGTTGTTTCTAGTGAGGTGTGGTAATATAATAGGTTGCCCCTGTCGACATTCCCAATAGGATTCTATTTCATCTCAAGCTTCTGCCCAGTGACTACTCAATGATGCGCAAGACTGAAAATGGCTCCAGTTTTAAAGATGGTGGAAAGGATTTTTATGTTGTTTGTTGCATAATGTGTCCATAATGTTGAGCTGGAGATTGATTGGAACACAGAACATCGACCAGTACAGCACAGGAGTGGGGCCCATAGGTCCACAAAGTTTGCAGCAAGGTTAGGTTCCAATTGGTTCAAGTGATACAATTATGTAAGAGATTGAGAATTTTGGAGTGATCAACGCAGTTATTTTAATAGTTAGTCATAATGTCATCCAGCAAGGAAACAAATCCTTTAGCCCAACTCCTCCGAACATCCCACTTAGTCCCATGTGCCTGAGTTTGATCCCTCTAACTCTGAACTTATCTATCCACCTGGCCAACTATATTTTAATACGCATGTTATTAGATAATTTCTGTGAAGAACTTCCTAAGTGGATTCAGTGGTAAGTTTCTATAATATAATTCTATGGCTCGTCAATTTAAGGCGGAGATTGACAAGTTCTTGATTAGTACGGGTGTCAGAGATTGTGGGGGGAAGGCAGGAGAATGGGGTTGAGAAGGAAAGACAGATCAGTCATGATTGAATGGCGGTGTAGACTTGATGGGCCAAATGGCCTAATCCTGCTCCTATCACATGAGCATGTACAATAAGCAGATCCTTCAGCCCATTTGATCTAATGCTTCCACAGTAAAATCATTTTTGCCACAGGCATGTTTGACAAGAGAGCCTGATTTTGTGATTGTGTGAATGACTTTGTTGCAATGACAAGAGATGATTTAAACTAAGAGTCCAGTGTCCTGTCGTCAACCACCAAGCAAACACTTCCAGCTTTCATCACTGCCTTCCGCAAAGAATGCTTCCTGCCTTTAGACTTTAGAGATACAGCGCGGAAACAGGCCCTTCAGCCGTCGAGTCTGTGCCGACCAGCGATCCCCATGTACACTAGCATCACCCAACACACTAGGGGCCATTTACAATTTTTACCGAAGCCGATTCACCTACAAACCTGTACATCTTTGGAGTGTGGGAGGAAACCAGAGCCCACGCGATCACAGGGAGAACGTGCAAACTCCGTACAGACAGCACCCGTAGTCAGGATGGAACCCGGGTCTCTGTTGCTGCAGTTCCTTGTATCTACGTGAAATGCAGTTATTCAAAAATACTTCCTGCATCATGCCGCTAGATCTGTGAACCGGCGTGAAGAAGGATCCCGACCTGAAAGGGTCATCGTCTAGTTTAGTTGAGTTTAGTTGAGTTTAGTTTATTGTCACAGTAGAAGGTACAGTGAAAAGCTTTTGTTGCGTGCTAACCAGTCAGTGGAAAGACAATACATTATTATAATCGAGCCAGTGTACAGATACATAATAAGGGAACAATGTTTAGTGCAAGGTAAAGCCAGCAAAGTCCAAGGATCACCAAAGAGGTAGATGGCAGTTCAGCACTGCTCTCTAGTTGGTGGTAGGATGGTTGACAGCCTGATAACAGCTGGGAAGAAACTGTCTCTGAATCTGGCGGTGTGCGTTTTCACATTTCTGCACCGTTCTCTCCACGAATGCCGCCTGACCTGTTGAGTTCCTCCAACACTTTGCATTTTAAATTGGTGCAGAAACAAGGTTTGACTTTTGCTAAGTCGTAATCATGGCTTCTGGGTTCCTAGATGAGGTTTACTAGGCTATACTTACAAGATGTAAATAGGAAAAGCTTGTGGCTTTTTCTCCCTAAATCATTTAATTTTGCTTACAGATTGTGTCTATTGCCGGGGTACTCAACAGATGTTTGGTATTATCCACAGAAACGTTTTTTGTTTGGAGTCATCAGAGGAATTGAAGGTGACATCAAAGTCTGGTTACAATTCTTGGATCATTTCAGTGGAGCCACCTACAACTCTTTAAATAGCTATTTTATAAATTAAGTGCAGCCAGATGTTACTGTCTATAGTTGGCAACATATCTGCAAGGATGCAGCCACAATACTCGAGGCCGCTTCAAACCTGGAGCCCTCTTTGACATCACTGGGCACACATGTAATAGAATCAGAACTCTTGCTTATTCTACGCACTCAATATTGACAATAATCACATGAGTTTTGTATAAACAATCGAACGTTATTGGAGTTATTCCAAAAAAAAGGAAAGACTTAACATCTGTACCTCGATGTCCTTGGCAATAAATATACAATATTCAACTGGTTGTTGGCACTGCTCGTCCAAGGCAGAACCTATAAGTGGTGCCTTTTAGATTCTCCAGATATTCCAAATAATGTTGCAATGAGCAGTTACTATTTGAGTAATTAGTGCTTGATTCCATCAGTAAACACATTTTTTTACCAGGCATTGGTTGAGAGAGGAATGTTGGCCTGTAAAACATTTTCATTTTCAAAAACGGCCGTAATATCCTTTTCTTAAATCTGGGCGGATAGATGGAAGCTCAGATTAAAGTTTCCTCAACTCCCTGTTCTCTTGGAGCTGAGCTGAAGTGTCTGCTTTGATTCTGTGGTACCGCATGAATCAAACTTGGAGGTACCAATATAAACAAAGCGTTTGTCAAAGAGAGATCGGTTAAAGCTACTCAAAGATGAAGGGTCCCTACCCGAAACGTCACCGATCCATGTTCTCCACAGATGCTGCCTGGCCCGCTGAGTTACTCCAGCACTCTGTGAAACGTTACCTATCCATGTTCTCCACAGATGCTGCCTGACCCGCTGAGTTACTCCAGCACTTTGTGTCTTCTTTTGTAAACCAGCTTCTGTCGTTCCTTGTTTCTGCTTTTAACATTATTCTTGCATGTTTGCCCTGTGCTTCAATATCTGGTTTTGGGGTTAAAATGACAGTGGATTTTCCTAAAATGGTCAGTGCCAGTCTGCATATTTGAACAGTTTCACTGCTGGCTGGTGCGCAACCCTCTATCAGATCTACAGTTCCCCGTGCCAAGTTCTCTTGGCATAATCTGTATCCCCACATTCCCAATTTATATGAACTGATCATTTGTACATTTGCCATTGATGTGCAGATTATGTTCCCTGTTTGCCTGCACCATCACTGGAAACACATTCCTGCTTGTGCACCAATCTGAATCACCTCAGTTTGCTTTATAAATGTTCATTGTTCTATCCCTCATTTCATGCATAATCCTCCGATCCTCATCTGGATTCCACCAGAAAAGTCCGTGAAGATTTATGTCTATCCCATGTTAATTGTTAGACTTGTTCTGTTTTTCTTTTCCCTAAATCTGCTTCCTCCTTTTTTGTTGCTGGAGAATCCTGCTCCTTCACTATTTGCTGTCTCTTAAGTCAGAGAAGTTACTTCCAAACTTTAACACGTTTAAGAAGGAACTGCAGATGCTGGAAAATCGAAGGTAGACAAAAATGCTGGAGAAACTCAGCGGGTGAGGCAGCATCTGTGGAGCGAAGGAATAGGTGACGTTTCGGGACGAGACCCTTCTGAAGACAGTCTGAAGAAGGGTCTCGACTCGAAACGTCACCTATTCCTTCGCTCCATAGATGCTGCCTAACCCGCTGAGTTTCTCCAGCATTTTTGTCTACCACAGATACACTCCATAACTGCTTACGTTCCAAATGGGGGGTAATGTCGACCATTCATTGTTCCATGATTGTTGAGAAGACACAAAGTGCTGGAGTAACTCAGCGGATCAGGCAGCAATAACTCAACGTTATTCCATTATCATGTATCTGTACACTGTGAATGGATTGACTGTAATCGTGTATAGTCTTGCCGCTGACTGGTTAGCACGCAACAAAGGCTTTTCACTGTACCTCGGTTCACGGGACAATAAAACTCAACTGAAAAAACTAAAACTAAACTACAACATCTAAAGGATATAAAATGATGAGACGCAAGGATAGGATAGACAATGAGAACCTTTCTCCCAGAGTGTAGATGGCCAACACTAGAGGGCATTGGCATAGATAGACAATGAGAACCTTTCTACCCAGAGTGTAGATGGCCAACACCAGAGGGCATTGGTTTAAGGTGAGAGGGGGTAAAGTTCACGGGAGATTTGCGTGGCGAGAGGGTGGTGGGTGCCTGGAACGTGCTGCCAGGGATGGTGGTGGAGGCAGGAATGATAGAGGCACTAGAGCCTCAGTTAGTTTAGTTTATTGTCACGTGTACCAATGTACCATGAAAAGCTTGTGTTGGCACAAGGGAGGGATAAGGATCATGTCAGACAGAGGAGATGAATGACATGACTTGGCTTCATGTTTGGTGTGGGCATTGTGGGCTGAAGGGCCTGTTCCTGTGCTGGACTGGTCTATGCTTTGTGTAGGTTCTGTCCCTACCTTTAGCGAGGATGTGAGGGGCAGACACTTGCAACTGGAGGACCAATGGCCTGGTAGGTCCAGCCACCTGGTTGGAACCTGAGCTCAGGTGTGTTTGTGTGGATCCCACGCATTCTCCCTGTGACCGCGTGGACTTCTTCAGCCAGCTCTGCTTTCCTTCCACATCACAAAGATGTGTGGATTCATAGGTTTATCACCTGGCACAAATAGCTTCTAGTGAGTCCGAGTTTTATTGTCATGTGTCCCAGATAGGACGATGAAATTCTTGCTTGCTGCAGCATAACACAATATGTAAATATAATACAGAACAGGAGGTAAAGTTCAGTGTGTCTATATACCATAGACCATATATATACACAATCAATAAACAAACAGATAAAGTGCAATAGGCTGTTATTGTTCAGAGTTTGTTTGAAGTTGTGTTTAATAGCCTGATGGCTGTGGGGAAGAAGCTGTTCTTGAACCTGGATGTTCTAGATTTCAAGCTCCTGTACCTTCTTCCCGATGGCAACGGAGAGATGAGTGCGAGGCCAGGATGGTGTGGGGTCTTTGATGATGCTGCCAGCCTTTTTGAGGCAGCGACTGCGATAGATCCCCTCGATGGTGGGGAGGTCAGAGCCGATGATGGACTGGGCAGTGGTCACAACTTTCTGCAGCCTTTTCCGCTCCTGGACGCTCAGGTTGCCGAACCAAGCCACGATGCAACCGGTCAGCATGCTCTCTACTGTGCACCTGTAGAAGTTCTAGAGAGTCCTCCTTGACAAACCGACTCTCCGTAATCTTCTCGGGAAGTAGAGGCGCTGATGTGCCTTCTTTATAACTGCATCAGTGTGCTGGGGTCAGGAGAGATCTTCGGAAATATGCACGCCCAGGAATTTGAAGTTCTTGAAGAAAAGGGAGAGGGAGGGAGAAATGATGGAAGAATTAATGGGAAGAAGTGAAGGACTGATGCAGTGGGACAAAGGACTTGTCTGCTGACTCTGGGACTGGACCAGCTGTAAGACAAGTAAAGCCGGCTCGTTGCCAGCCGGTCAGTCTGCCAGCACTCATCAACAGAGCGAGGGATTCTGCCCTTGATCCAGCTATCAGGTGGCATGTTCTCCGCAGTAACCCACTCAACAAGCTCCTCATCACAAGATCGTTCAGAACATGAACCGAAGAGCTGAACTCCAGAGG